>CM036762.1:52289406-52519139 GCA_020796225.1 Arion vulgaris | reverse complement strand
CCCAAATTTGGGGTGTAAAGAATAGAACCACTGTTACCTTACCACTCATGTCGTAAGAAGCGACTAAGGAGGTTTGGCTGATATCGGATGCACATGTCCTAACATGTTAAGTCTATGCGTTTAAGGGCCTACCAAACCAATGTGCAACGTATACACGTTCTTGGCAAAGATCAAACATATCACAAAGAGTGATTAAAATTGGTCGTAAAGAACGAACGCAAAGAAGAAGAAGTCCTGTGTTTGATAAATTATTTTTCCAGAGGCCCTGACTTGTTTACTGTCGATTTATTTCAAAGGCCCACTGTACGAACTTAACAAGATGATTAAATCTCAAATCAAAAATTTAAATATGTAAAAGCAGTGTCATGAGAGTGTTTTTATTCAGTATTAAGTTCTTGAAAATGGCTCACAACATCATATACAAGTTGCACCCGTGTGGTGCCGGGGCCCGCATGGGAAGCAAAGAATAGTACGACTGCAACCTACAAGGTATATCGTAAGAGGCGACTGATGTAGGACCTAGGAAGCTACCCTAGTAAATAAAAAGCATCGCAGAAATCAGATTGCTGGCCTACTTGTAGGCGCATAACTGGCACAATGTACAATCACTCTTATGCTCAGATCGCATACAAATCACACAGATATGGTTAACAAGTGGTCGTTATGGAGCGTTTGAAGAAAAGTTACAAATGTAAATATGAAATATATATTGTTACAATGTAAATACGTAACGTGAGCTAGTGATATTAAGGTAGATCTATCCTTAAGAAGACTAATATCGTTAAAATTTCATTGTTTTCGGAATAAATATATTCAAGAAAATAGCAACCTGTTGCCATGCAAGTCGGCTGGGACAGCAAAGGCTAACGGAGAGCGAACCCAGTAAACGCTGGTTGAAACCGAACACACCACCGAATGATAAGCACCAGAGCTCCATATGGTACTGAAGATTGTGAACGTACACCCGTTCTTAGGTGTTAGGTTGTTAGATATCATATTCCATTCAATCTAAGTATAATAGAATGAAAAACGACCTTAAGAACGATCGCGCGCGAGAGAGAGAAAATAAATATATGAACGTGTTTTTGCTATTTTAGCTAAGACCAAAGTGTTGGGCCCACTTAATCGCGTCTTAAAGGCGGGAGCTTTCATAGAGCTAATACGCAACTAAATACATTTCAACAAATTCCGAGCAGCTTTCATTCGAAAGATTAACGACGCACGGAGTTTTTACACGTTCAACCGTAACTGAGTCCACTCGTTGCGACACTTCCAGGTAGAGCCGAATTAAAAAAAATTTCAAGTGTTCTAAAGCAATCACATTTTCTAGGTTCAACCTGAACGTGTGTTTTAATATCCGTATCTCCGTTATCAGTTTCACATAAATATGTTTATTATATTACCCGTTTTCACACCTTTCTGTTGCTTTTCAATAATAGAGATTTTCTCAATAGGTTTCTAACAACTATTAAACTTTACAATATACACTTGTATACGAACATGATATGATGTATTTTTTTATTATTGCATCTAGATAGGGATATACATGGGCGTCCATATGTTAGAGCAGATGTAGGGCAAGTGCCCCGAAAAATGACTTTATAATAGTACTTTATCTTCTTCGAACGCTTCATTTCGACCACTTGTTAACAGCTATGTGTGTGATCTGAGCCTAAGAGCGATTGTACGATGTGCCAGTTATCCGTCTTCAAATAGGCCAGACACCCGATTTCTGCGACGCTTTTGATTTTCTAGGACAGCTTCCATCGGCCCTACCTGAGTCGCCTCTTACGACATGCCTTGTAGGTAGCGGTGGTACTATTCTTTGCTTTCTTTGCTGGCACCAGTACCCCATGAGTGTTATGATAGTACAGTTTTTACTCGAATCTATTCTTCTCAATTTACGCGCAGTAAACTACCAACTAAACCTTTTTTTGGTCCACATAAATAGACGCCCATGTCGACATAGATCGAATATAAAATGGATATCAAATAAAATTTACATATTTTACAGCTAAGATACAGATATACATTATTTGAACTAGCTGATCAATACGGTATACAAGGATGTTACACTTGATTGCTTCAAGATGTTTAGAAATCATATGTCCTCGTTACTTGTTAAATGTTTGTTCATATTCATTGCCGTTCTCGTCTCTTCCAGACCTTTAACACGAGAATGTTGGTTCAGTAATTTATGAAATTATTCATTTGTGACGTTTAGTTTGACGAATTTTTATGGGGAAAAAAATGTATGTGTAGAAATTCTTCACTGTTTCTGTTATCTACTTTTGCGTGACTTGTCACGTTCGATACAGAATATAATTTAATAGTTGGTATAGCTATTATATGTGGTGAATCGATTTCTCTCTCTCTTTCTCACTCTATTCTCTCTCTCTCTCTCTCTCTCTTCTGTATGTATGTTTTCTCTCTTCTTCTTCTTCTTTGCGTTCGTTCTTTACGATCAATTTTAATACTCTTTGTGATATGTTTGATCTTTGCCAAGAACGTGTATACGTTGCACATTGGTTTGGTAGGCCCCTAAACGCATAGACTTCTAAACTTTAGGAAGTTTTCTCCTATCCCCTTTACGATTTTGCAGTAACAGTTTATCCCTAACATCTATATTGAGTTTTTTTTTAACTAGCCTTAAGAACTTGAATGATTTCTTTTCTACTTTGGCGGTTGAGACGGTTCATTGAGGGACAGTTTTAATGACGTTGCTTGATATGTTGAACATTGCAAGAACGGGTGATGACAGGTTGAGACATGGTTAGGGACAGGTCTGAGACAGTGAGGACATTGAGACAGTTGAGGAACAGGCTGATGCGACTTCAGTGAAACCTCGAAAAATTTACGGCAACTTTTACAGACATGAAACTCAAGGAACATGGTTCATTCTGACACGAAAATCTGTGGCATAACCACAAGGAGTAGTCTATATGTTTTAATTGTTGATTTTCCTAAGAGCCACTTAATGTTAGTGCTGTTAGATTGCTCTTCTGAACAGGTGAGGCATGCCTTTGAAAACAGGAAGCTGTCCGAACAGTGATAACTTCAGAACAAACGGTTTGTACAGATCATCTTAACTCAAGCGAATGCTAATTCATACCAGGATGTAAATTGGATAGTAAGATGTGATGTCCGTATTTTTCATTGACCGTCGGTACACGATGGGTGATGTGGCATATCGTCTTTACTTCCAGTACTTTTCTTCGTACTAAATTGAGGCTGGGTCGACCAGAGAATCGTTACGGGTTTATGAAGATGGCTTGCTGATGTAGGGGTCTAGGGAAGCTACCTTAGTAAATAAAAGCCCACCTGCCCAGCGTTTGAACGACGTTGAACGACGGTGACAAGCCCCTGTGAGCCGGTTTAATTCCGCGGCTGGCAGAAAAGCCACAGTTTCTCCAGATTTACGGTGTTCGGGGCACCGAACCGAAGTGTTACGATGTCCATGGCACCGAGCCGAAGAGCTAAAGCTCAAGTGCTTCTGGATCGAAAAAAAAGTAAATAAAAAGTGACGCAGGAATTGGATGTGCTGGCCTACTTGTAGGCGCACAACTGGCTCAACGTACAATCGCTCTTAGGCTAAGATCACATACAAATGACATGTAGTGGTCAATAAGTGGTTGATATGGAGTGTGAAGAAGAAGAAGAATAGCGGACAAACACAAAAGTAGAAGAAGTACACCGGTAAGACAATGAAGTTTCATAATATCATACTTCAGCCGGCAAGACACATAATGATGATAATAGGGATTTCTTATGAAGTTTCATAATACCATACTTCAGCCGGCAGGGCACATAATGATGATGAATAGGGATTTCTTTATGAAGTGTTCATAATACTATACTTCAACCGGCAAGGAACATAATGATGATGAATAAGGATTTCTTTTAATGATTTTTCTGGGTCTCAAAAAAAGTCATTGATATTTACTATTTGACATAAAATTGTTATTGTTAGCTATAACAGTCAACTTATTCATTTTATGAATAAATTAACACATTTTAAATATCTTTCACACGTCATGCCTCCTAAACTTCGCTGACATTTGAGCCCTCAACAAGTCAGCGAGTAAAATAACATTGACATAACGGACGTGACAGACACCTGACTGACTGATCATAGTATCTATTTATAGATCACGAATAGAACAACAAAGTTCCAGACCTACTCTAGAATTGTAATCAAAGATAAGTTCTAACATGATCGAAGAATCAACCAATCAAAATCACTATAATATGTCCAGGTAAGTACAGGATTTTTGGTAAAACCAATCAACATTTGGCGTGCGATATAGATTTGCATGTAAGGTTAAACTTGTTCAATCATGCTCAGAAGTGATCGATACCGTTATTCGAACCATGGCTAGTTTGACAGATCGCTATTCTCCTTAGCGAGAGATATACTAAACCCACGTGTAAACATCGACACACATTCCACACCCACTAGACGTATATTGATAACTCTAAGAGAATTTAGATTAGATTTATAAAAGAAACTTAAACTTTCTAACGGTTTTATAAGTTGACCTTAGACCCCCAAATTCCTTTTCAGAAAGGAATCAGATATGGGGAATAGAATTTGCCCACTTGAATATTTCATTTAATGGCGAAACTTTTAGTAAATTTGTATTTATCTACAAAATGGGTGTTCTAGTGCCGCTTCTCTATTAATTTATTTATTGACCTCCTTCTTCTCCTTCTTTGCGTTCGTTCTTTACAACCAATTTTAATCACTCTTGTGATATGTTTGATCTTTGCCACGAACGTGTATACGTTGCACATTGGTTTGGTAGGTCCCTAAACGCATAGACTTCACACGTTTAGGACACGTGCATCCGATTTCAGCCATACTTCCTTAGACGCCTCTTACGACATGCGTGGAAGGTAACAGTAGTTTTATTCTTTGCACCCCAAATTTGGGCCGTGTAACCACTAGGAGTATTTATTGATAATCAATGAAAGGAATACACAAACATAAACGTATGTTAATAAGAACAGGCGCTACATAAACTGATCACATTAAACATATTCAATCTTCAAGTGTTTCTCATAGTTTCGCTGTTTATTTCAGTTGAAATTTCTTCTCTCTGTTGTAGTGTTTGTAGTCTATAACCCTTCTTTGCTGCTATTTGTTAGAAGAAATTAACATTACTATCTATTGAGTTCATCCAGTTCTCCGCCCGCATGTTGTCGGGGCTCACAAGGGGAGCAAAGAATTTAAACGCAGCAACCTACAAGGTATTTCGTAAGAGGTGACTGAGGTAGGGGTCCAGTGAATCTACCCTAGTAAATAAAAAGTGTTGCAGAAATCAGATATACTGGCCGACTGGCCAAGTGCGTTCGAGGAAGAAGGATGGGCTGACCTACTTGTAGGCGCATAACTGGTACAGCGTACAATCGCTCTTAGGCTCAGATCACATACAAATCACACAAAGTGGTTAACAAGTGGTCGATATGGAGCGTTGGAAGAAGAAGAAGATACAGTTCTGGGATTAATGTTTTTATACTTAAATGAGATGGTAACCCGACAGTTAACTTTCTCATGTTTAGTAAAAGTGGGCGTCATAAGAAAAACAAATAAATGGCTAGACACATAAACAGATTACATGAACAGATAGATAGACATCAAAGTGCAATGTTACTTTTTCTTCTTTGAACGTTCCATATCGACCACTAGTTAACCACTTTTGTGATTTGTATGTGATCTCACTGTAGTGCCGGGCCTACAGGAAGCAAAGAATAGTACAACTGCGACCTACAAGGCATGTTGTAAGAGGCGACTGATGTAGGACCTGGGAAGCTATCATAGTAAATAAGCTTCGCAGAAATCGGATGTGCTGGTCTACTTGTAGGCGTATAACTGACACAATGTACAATCATTCTTTTGCTCAGATCATATACACATCACACAGAGTGGTTAATAAGTAGTCGTTGTGGAGTGTCTAAGAAGAATAAGAAGTATGTGATCTGAGTCTAAGAGCATTATACGTTGTGCCAGTTATACGCCAACAAGTAGGTCAGTGCATCCGATCTCTGCAACGTTTTTTATATAGTAAGGTAGCTTCCATAGGCCCCTACCTCAGTCGCCTCTTACGACATGTCTTGTAGGTAGCAGTGTTATTATTCTTTGCTCCCTTTACGAGCCCCGGAAACACGCGGCGGAGTCACAACAAGCTCATTCTTCGAACGCTTCATAACGACCACTTTATGTGATCTGTATGTGATCTGTATGTGATCTGAGAATAAAGAGCGATTGTACGTTGTGCCAGTTATGCGCCTATAAGTAGGTCGCAGTGTTGCCATTCTTTGCTCCTCGATAGCCCTGACAACACCTAGGCGTTCTCGGTCAAAGGTTCCCAGTATATACTACTGGGAGATGAGTTTGGCTTGTGTGTTCTACAGGTCATTAGCAGGTTACGAATTTTCCCTATTTGCCTTCATGAGAAAGACAAGTCTGCCCTTACTCTGTTGGACGCAGAAAATGGGGAAGAACACATTTTTGCAGACCTGGTCATGAGCAATTGGTCAGACTACTTAATCGCATCACAAAATCGGATGTTAGCTACTTGTAGGCGCATAATTGGCACAATATACAATCCCTCTTAGGCGCAGATCACATACAAATCACATAGAGTGGTTAACAAGGGTTCTTCTTCTTCGAACGCTCCATGTCGACCACTTGTCCACCACTCTGTGTGATTTGTATGTGATCTGAGCATAAGAGTGATTGTACGTTGTGCCAGTTATGCGCCTACAAAGAGGCCAGCACATCCGATTTCTGCGCTGCTTTTTATTTACTAGGTAGCATCCCTAGGGCCTACATCAGTCGCCTCCTACGACATGCACTGTGGGTTACAGTGGTACTATTCTTTACATCCATTGCGGGCCCTCGCACCACATGGGCGAACAAGTGGTCGATGTGGATCATTCAAAGAAGAATAAGAAGTAACCTACCTGTAGAAAACACAAGCCATTCCCAACCTCCAGTAGTATAGACCAGAAACGTTTGAACCGCAAGGTACAAAATTAATTGAAGCTTGCTTGGGGGATGGACTTTAAAGGTCAGGTTGCTTTTTTGTTTTCTTTTATTAAGGTAGGCGAACCCGAATCAAAAAGGCATGCAGAAACCGAACGTGCTGGTCTACGGGTCTGTAGGTACATAAAGAACTCATGCTGTAATGTAAAAATCATAAACACACCACAAAGAGTGGTTTAACAAATTGTTGATGTAAAACGAAAGAAGAAGACGAAGACGTTCTTTTCTTTCATCATCATCATCAAGTAGCTTGCCCTTCCGGAACTTGACTCTCACAACAGTAGTCTTGAAAAACTCTCTGTTCTGTACAAGTTTGACCGGCGTCAGCAGCAGTCATTCTTAGATCGTCGATGCGCCCGAGTGGTTTCTGTGGCCCAAATTTGGGGTGTAAAGAATAGGACCACTGTTACTGCCACGCGTGTCGTAAGAGGCGACTAAGGATGTTTGGCTTAAATTAGATGCGCATGTCCTAAACGTGTAGAAGTCTATGCGCTTAGGGGCCTACCAAACCAATGTGCAATGTATACACACTCTTGGCAAAGATCAAACATATCATAAAGAGTGATTAAAATTGGTCGTAAAGAACGAACGCAAGAAGAAGAAGAAGAGGGCCTACCAAACCAATGTGCAACGTATACACATTCTTGACAAAGATCAAACATATCACAAAGAGTGATTAAAATTGGTCGTAAAGAACGAACGCAAAGAAGAAGAAGATCGTTGATGACATCACGAACATTTCTTCCCTTCACAATCTGGATGTAAATTCAAAAAATCTGGCCAGCAATGGCGGAATGCTGGAGGGCCATTCAGAGTCAGGACTGTTTGATTCTGGACACGATTTTGCTAGCGCATTTCCGCCATATTTGGTCGGGTATTTTCCGGTTTCGTTTGCCGAGCTACTGAGTTAGTGCTTGAGCAACGCTGTGAGCTATGACTGTTACATGGAATGCTTTTGCTGTGTCAACCGTGCGTTTGTTGTGTGTATTCAGAAAATGGCGGACAGCGGTTATGACGAACAAGCTCAATCTGCCGTATGCAGTTATATTGCGGGTGCAGAAAGCTGGATTTGTCGTGATTGATGTTCCTTCCTCCTCCATGAGGCCATTACCTTGTAGTGGTGAGGGGGCTTGCGTACCTCAGGGACCCGGAGAGCTATGCCGGCAGGGTTACCCAAGCCGGGAAGGTCGAAGGAGAGAGGGCAGACTAAATGTGGTCTCCTGGTCCTCCAGGTTGGGGTTGTGCGATGGGCTAACTACCCATCCATTTAAAAAAACAGTAGTTACAGAAACCAAAAACAAATTGTTCAAAACTAACTCGAGTCTCGGAAGGACTAGGGCTCCATGCAGGAGACAGATGACGCGCAGCAGCCAAACCCGCAAGGAAGCTGATGTGCTGACGACCCTTTTTCGGCCGCAGACAACAAAGATAGAAGCACCCAGGTTGATTACACAGAAGAAGTCCACCCTTGTAGGGATGTGGAATGTAAGGACACTGCTAGAGACAGGCAGATGTGCACAAGTGGTGAAGGAGATGCATCGGTACAAGCTTACGTTGCTGGGAATGTGTGAAACAAGGTGGAATGCTTTTGGGGAAACAAGACTTCAGACGGGAGAAACGCTGCTCCATTCGGGCAAAGAAAATGAAGATGATCCTCAGGAAGCCGGGGTGGCCTTGATGCTGACCAAGGAAGCAAGCAAAGTCTGATGGAATGGGAACCAGTGTCGGACCGCATTATTAGTGCAAGGTTCGTATCTAAGTTCCAGAAGACCTACATAATTATGTGTTATGCACCGACGAACGATGCAGAGGAGGTGGAAAAAGACCATTTCTATGCACAACTACAGGCAACTGTGGACAAAGTACCAAAGCACGACATGATGATTCTTATGGGGGGATTTAAATGCCAAGGTGGGCAACGAAAACACTGGCAGGGAAAAGAGATGGAGTAAATGGTCTTGGAAGCATGAACGAAAATGGTGAGATATTTGCAGACTTCTGTGCCTCCAATGAGCTTGTCATTGAGGGTACACTCTTTCCGCATCGAAGATGCCATAAGGCAACATGGATCTCGCCAGACCATCGGACGGAAAACCAGATCGACCATGTGGCAATTCGCCAACGATGGAGAGCATCACTACAAGATGTTAGAGTGAAGAGAGGAGCAGACATAGGATCTGATCACCATCTGGTAACTGTAAAATTAAAATGAAACTATCGGCAAAGAAGAAACAACAAAGTACACGAATCAAGTTTGATGTCAAGAAACTCCAATCGCAGGCCACAAAGGACGTCTTCCAGATTGCTCTAAAGAACCGTTTCGAGGCACTACAGACAACAGAAGAGGAAGGTACAGTGGAGAGTAGGTGGAACACCTTAAAGCAGGCGACAGTTGGAGCCTGTGAAGAAATACTTGGGAGACCATCATCAATCAGGAAACCCTGGATCACGGACGAAACATTGCAGAGGGTGGAGGAGAGGAAGAAGCTGAAACAAGAAGTAAACCAGTCACGAACAAGACAGCAAAAACAGGCGGCAGCAACTAGATATAACGAGATGGCTAGAGAGGTAAAAAGACAGCTGAGAAACGACAAAAGAGCATTCATAAATGAGATAGCAGAAGAGGCAGAGACAGCAGCTAGCAAAGGTGACCTCAAGGCTCTCTATGAGACAACCAGATTGTTGAGTGGGAGGAAAAATAAGCAGAGCAGGCCAGTGAGAGATAAGACTGGAAAACTTTTGACTAAAATTGATGAACAACTGGGGCGCTGGAAAGAGCATTCCAGGAAGTGTTAAATAGACCTCCCCACTAAACCCACTAGATTTAGGGCAAGGAGACCCGCTGGACATAAACGTAAGGGAGATCACAAAACAAGAAATCCGCAATGCCTTGAAAAACTTGAGAAAGGGCAAGGCGGCAGGAGTTGATAATATCCCAGCAGAAGCTCTGAGGGAGGGAGGAGAAGAGATGGTAAACCAACTCCACATATTGTTCAACTTGGTGTGGGACATGGAGGAGATACCAGCAGATTGGAAGAAAGGCCTCCTCGTGAAACTGCCAAAGAATGGCAATTTGTCAAACTGTGACAAGTGGAGAGGGATCATGCTGCTCTCCATTCCCAGCAAAGTCCTCACTAGGGTTATTCTGGACAGGATGAAAGACGCTATAGACCAGAGGCTTAGGGACGAACAGGCGGGATTCCGGAAAGATAGATCTTGCAATGACCAGATAGCCACCTTAAGAATCATAGTGGAACAAACAATGGAGTGGCAGGCTCCGCTCTACGTGTGCTTTGTTGATTTTGAGAAGGCATTTGACAGCATAGATAGGAAATCAATGTGGGGATCCTAAGAAACTATGGGGTGCCAGAGAAGACTGTCGACATCATCAGGCAGCTGTATGAGGGGTTTGCCTGCCAGGTTATTCATGATGGAAGACTGTCAGAGGAGTTCCAGGTCACTACTGGTGTTAGACAGGGATGCCTGCTGTCCCCCTCCTCTTCTTGGTGCTACTTGATTGGGTCACACGCACAGCCTACGCCAGGTCTGGAAAAGGCATACAGTGGACACTTATGTCAAAGCTAGAAGACCTGGATTTTGCGGACGATCTCGCCTTGCTTTCGCATAGACTACAAGACATGCAGGAAAAAGTGGATGCTCTGACACAAACGGCACAACGAGTCGGCCTTAAAATCAGTCAAGAGAAGACTAAAGTAATGCGTAGCAACAACATACAGCAAGATCCAATACTGATTGAGGGAAGGGACATAGAAGATGTGGATGAATTTGTCTACCTTGGAAGTAAGATCAGCAGATCAGGAGGTACAGATGAGGACATTAATGCTAGGATTAGGAAGGCCCGACAGGCCTTTGCGATCCTGCACATGGTGTTGAAGTCCGCTGCCATCTCCACGAAAACAAAGCTCAGGATTTTCAGCTCAAATGTGAAGTCGGTGTTGCTGTATGGCTCGGAAACTTGGCGAGTCACTAGGGCAAATACAAATAAGATCCAGACCTTTGTCAACGGATGTTTGCGGCGGATTCTCAGATTGAGATGGTATGACAGAGTTACAAACACGGATCTGTGGATAAGAACTGGGCAGGAACCTATGATGACACAGGTCAAGAGGAGAAGATGGCGATGGATAGGCCATACCTTGCGGAAGACACAGTCGAGTGTCACTAGACAGGTGCTCGAGTGGAACCCGCAGGAAAACGAAAAGAGGACGCCTAAGCAGACTTGGAGACGAGGTCTTACTGAGGAGCTGAAGAGTGCTCAATTGACCTGGGAGAACATAAAAGAACAGCCAGAGACCGAGAAGAGTGGCGAACAACTGTTGAGGCCCTATGCTCCACGAGGAGCGGAGAGGATTAATGATGATGTTCCCTTCGACAAGAATTGCAATTCAAGTGATGAACTGTTTTGTGTTGCTACATTAGCGACGGCCATATGCATTTTATGCGGTGCAGGCTACTTTTTGTGGCGGTACGCGACTGTTTCATTCTGGAATTAGTTCACAGGAAACATTTCACAGTTGTTAGCATTTCGTGTGATTTTCATTGGCTCAGGAACGGAGCAATTATGGGGTGACCCGTTGCAGTGAAGTTGGAACCGTACTTATGAACTATGAACTATGAAATTTTAAAAAAACACACAAAAAACCGATCAGCGTCCTCACTACCATGACACCCAGAAATAATATTTGTTTAAATCTGGGGTTTCAGATCGAGAACGAATTGTTAATCTTACAAAGTTAGTTTTACTTAAAAATTTAGAATTAAAAAAAAAATTAATCTATTGCGTATCAGTGTCATTTCTCTCTGTCTCTAGCAATCCCCGTATCAGGTCATTTTAAAAGCTAAGCGGTTTGCGGTGTTAAGATACGCCTTAGTTTAAGGTCAAAATTGTTGACTGAATTGAATAGTTCGTGTCGTACTAACTTTCTATGATTAGTCATTCACATCAACAGATCGATTGGTGAAATCGATGGTAAGATCTCTGTACTGTGTGTATGGGTGTGTATATTGTGCATGATTTTAAGATCAGTAGTTTTGTATAGTAGTAAGTATGAACGTGGTTCTGATCGAAATATAGTATGAGGGGAGTGAGAGGTAGAGATAGAGAGAGAGACGAAGAAAGAGAGGGGAAAATGATGGAAAGAGAGAGAGAGAAAGAGATAGAGAGGAAAAGTGAGAGGGGTCAGAGACGGGGAGAAGGAGAGAGAGGTAGAGAGAGAGTGAGATAGGGAGAGATTTATTGATAGGAGTATCATCATTGCACTTCGAGGAGTAAGCATGCGTGCTCCGATCTCTTTCTTACACAGGAAGAGCTCAGCTGTAGTGCACGAACTCCGTAGCACCGGCGAGGGCCCCGGTGTAATTTTGAAGATTGTCAAGATATTTTGTAGGAATTTTATTTTTAATCTTTTCTAATGAATTTTGCCTGGGCAGCGGCTTTCCAGCCTGTTCTTCTCTATTTTGAACTGCTAAGGGTTCTTTTACGTGCTCAAATTGAACGCGGTACCAACGTTTTCTCGTCCGTCTCCGATAGGACTAAGAACTGGATCTCACCTACACCGAGATCAGGATTTCTGAAAAAATATTCGATTGCTCCACGAGGTGATGAACCGTTATCTTTGTCACGAGAGGAAAGCACCTTCATCTTCTTCTTCGTACGCTCCACATCGACCACTTGTCAACCACTCTGTGTGATTTGTATGTGATCTGAGCCTAAGAGTGATTGTACTTTGTGCCAGTTATGCGCGCACAATTAGCCTAGCACATCCGATTTCTGCGCTGCTTTTTATTTACTAGGGTAGCATCCCTATGGTCTACATCAGTCGCCTCTACCAACATGCATTGTAGGTTGCAGTGGTACTATTCTTTGCTTCCCTTACGGGCCCCGGCACCCCACGGGCGAGGCGAGCACCTAACCTCTACGCCACAGAAACCCCCAGGGAGATAGAGAAGGAGAGGGAGGGAGAGTCAAAGAGAGGAAGAGAAAGAGAGGAGAGAGATAGCGAAAGATGGGTGGATGGATAGAAGAAACTATAAAATTATGAAATAGCGATATCAAGACAAATCGTGAAACAATACTTCTTCTTCTTCTTTGTGTTCGTTCTTTACGACCAATTTGAATCACTCTTTGTGATATGTTTGATCTTTGCCAAGAACGTGTATACGTTGCACATTGGTTTGGTAGGCCCTAAACACATAGATTTCTACACGTTTAGGACATGTGCATACGATTTCAACCAAAAACAATACTGGAGGACTCACTATTATCAAAGGACGTTCCTAAGTGCAGAACGAACCTAAATATGCTCGCCCACTTTAGAATTGTAGAAAGCCGCAGTTGCCTAGTTGTTAGTGAACTCGCTTCTTAGACTAGTGGTCTTGGGTTCAATTCTACAGTAAGCATGGAGTATTTTCTGACGTAACGGCTCAGATCGATCCAGCGACAATTGGGTACTAGGAAAAGTACTAGGAAGTAAAGGTGAACAAATGTAACTTAAAAATAAATTACCGTATTTCGAAACACACACGATGTCCAACAAGATATTGCCCAAGTCCCTGAAGAAACAGCAACGAAACGTCTCAGACATGGATGAGAGGTGCATCCAGTGACCAAACGTATGCCCACGTAGGGCGAAGCTCGAAGCCCTGAGGAGAGGGCAAACATTGCCAGCCCGTCGGCAAGAATAAATAAGACAGGACCGTAACGAATAAAGTCTACCCTCGTGTTGGTGCGAGAGAAGATTGCAGCTGACCCTGCATTGGTAGCCTGGTGCAGATACATGTACTGGGCAAGGTTTGACGAGCGCAAAAGAACAAGTTGCGTTTAGTGCATAACGAAACTACCCGCCCTGGGAAAACCGTGCAAGGTACTGTGCGATTAAAATTAACACCCCCGGAAGAACTGAGGTTGGTGATGCCTAACGGAACTGCCAGCCTTGGTGCAACCGGGCAAGGTTCGATTGCAGTCGTAACTAACATCCCCGGAATAACTGGGGCGGGTGATGGCGGCGAGCGCAAAATCCTCAGTTACGCTGATAGTGCCGACTGAAAAGACCCTCTACATTGTTTGTACTCGGCCCCATGCCAGTGCTTTCGAGGTTAATTGCAAATTGCCACGTACCAATACGCGTCTAGAAGAGGCTGAGAATGTTCCTTCCCGGATCAAACTCAAAAATGTACGGTAAAGCAAGGCCGACAATGTACGGATCAAACATGAAGTTCGGGTCTGAACATTGGCGAAGGCCGATACTTTACACGGTGTCTTATACGAGTAAGACGCCGTCCGAGGATAAGCTTACAAGCCCCGAGAAATATTTCTCAGTCAGAACAGGCATAAACAGCGTAACTCACTGTCCCGGCGTAGATCACAAAGCCCAAAAATACGGCAAAGCTGATCGAACCCCAGGAAAGCTCACCCTAGTAAATCAAAAGCTGGCTGAAAACGAACACCCCACCGAAGGATAAGCAACTGGGCTCAATAGGTGCTGAAGGCTGGTGCACGTACATCACGTTCTGATGTGTGGCTGTTTATATATCACAATGAGAATGATTAAAACAGACCTAGAACGATCGAAGAAGAAAGAAGAAACACACACCTTACACCCTCCACACTAATTTCAAAATACCATTGAACAGATTATCAGAGAAGGAAATATTTCAGTAGTTTTTTTTGGGATCCAGAATCGCCCAAGTGGTTACCGGGGCCCAAATTTGGGGTGTAAGGAATAGAACCACTGTTACCTACCACGCATGTCGTAAGAGGCGACTAAGGAGGTTTGGCTGTTATCGGATGCACATGTCCTAAACATGTACAAGTCTATGCGTTTAAGGGCCTACCAAACCAATGTGCAACTGAAATCGACTGAAATCGGATGCACGTGTCCGCTAGGGAATGCTAACCCGAAACAAATGCTTGCAGAAAACGGATGCACCAGGACGTAAGGCGCATAACATGGTGCAACGACCCTCACAATGAGGAATGGGATAATGGATTCTACGGTCACCAATCTACCTCGGAGATATAGCCATGCAGTAAGAATGTCAGACCTACCATCACGAGGGTGGCCAAACTTACTGCAGGAAGAGGTCGGCACAAACAGGGAAGCAGAAATCATAGGAATTATATCCTACAGAACTGCCCCAGTATGCAGACTTGAGAAGAAAGAGGTGGCCCACGTACACTAGCATCCAAGACATACTGTATGGCGTGGCTGATAATCTGAGGCAGACTGCTGCCTTTATTAGAGAATCCGAAATCCCAATCTAGTGACCAGAAGACAAACTGTATGGCGTGGCTGATAATCTGAGGCAGACGGCTGCCTTTATTAGAGAATCCGAAATCCCAATCTAGTGAGAACGCAGAAGACAAAGAAGGATCCAGAATGCACAATATCACTGTGACTGGTATATAAATAGAACATAGAAGAGTGTTATAATAATCTAAGGGACCTAACAACGTAGAAATGACTTGATCAGCGGTTTTACATAATATAGCTAGCCCCTCTCACAGAAATGGCCCGCCAGCTGTCGAGAACATTGTACAAACACGAATTATGTAGTTCCAGCTACTTCTTCTTTGAACGCTCCACATCGAACACTTGTTAAGCACTCACTATTTATGATTTGTATGTGATCCAAGCCTAAGAGCGATTATATGTTGTGCCAGTTATGCGTCTACAAGTAGGCTAGCACATCCGATTTCTACGACGCTTTTATTGACAATCGCTCGAGTGATTACCGGGGCCCAAATTTGGGGTGTAAAGAATAGAACCACTGTTACCTGCCATGCATGTCGTAAGAGGCGACTAAGGAGGTTTGGCTAAAATCGGATGCATGTGTCCTAAGCGTGTTGAAGTCTATGTGTTTAGGGGCCTATCAAACCAATGTGCAACGTATACACGTTCTTAGCAAAGATCAAACATATCACGAAGAGTGATTAAAATTGATCGTAAAGAACGAACGCAAAGAAGAAGAAGATTATTGACAATGGTAGCTTTCCCAGGCCCCTACCTCAGTCGCCACGCCACTTACGACATGCCTTGAAGGTCGCAGTGTTACTATTCTTTGCTCCCTTGCAGCCGTGTCAACACACGGGTGACTTACAACATAATCTTTCTTGTGGTCACGGTACTCTGTCTTATTGTTTCCCAACAAACTTATTCACCTCTTGTTTGTATATTTGCTTGCGACACCCAATGTGTTGTTAGCTTGCCTTCATCTCTCATACACCATGCTTCCCACAAAATCTACTTACTCTCAAAAGAGCGTTGCCCTTCTTCGATCACTTTTTCATGTTCAGAAGAAGTCCAAACAAAGAAATGAATATCTTTCATCCAGTATGATGAATCAGTATGATCAAATAGCAGCTGTGCAAGATGTCTGAGTATAGTTATTAACTGTATAATTCGTACATGTTTTCATGTCCATTGCTGGGCATGGGCGTCTACATACATTTTTCAAGGAGGGGACAAAATTAATTTCAACAATGTTATTTGGTAGTTTCATCATCAAAGTGTGTATCCTTTATAGGACGTTGCTTTTTTTGCAACGCTTCTCTCTCTCTCTTTCTCTCTCGATCGTTCTTTTTCGGCCTTTATCATTCTTTTTGTGATATATAAACAGCCGTTGCCAGAACAGGTTGTTACGTCAAATCGTTCAGTACCATTTGGAGCTCTAGAGCTTGTCCTTCGGCGATGTGTCCGATTTCAACCAACGTTTACTGGGTTCGCTGTCCGTTAGACTTTGACTGTCCCCAACCAAAACCTGCAAGGCAGCAGTTGCAGCACATCTGAGATTCACTCTGTCTCTAGCTAGTTCACCCAGTTCGTCGGTGATCATATTCATGGTTTCTTTAATATCTTGCAGCCATCTTCTTGATCTTCCTCTGCGTCCTGTGACCCTGTCCTCTAATATAGTTGGTAGTTTACTACGTGGAAATTAAGAAGACCAGATTAGCATAAAACTGTGTTATCAAAAGCTTATTTTCAAGGTGCAGGCACATGCCCCTCATACCTTATCGTGGTGACGCCATGTTTCTGTGTATTTATTATTTTATAGCTGATATTTTCGTGTTGGACGGGGGAAGGAGGAGATAAGTTATAGTGCCTTCCTGTTCGTGTTCCTGTACATTCTTCTCCTTCTTCTTCTTTGCGTTCGTTCTTTACGACCAATTTTAATCACGCTTTGTGATATATTTGATCTTTGCCAAGAACGTGTATACGTTGCACATTGGTTTGGTAGGCCCCTAAACGCATAGACTTCTACACGCTTAGGACACATGCATCCGATTTCAGGCAAACCTCCTTAGGCGCCTCTTACGACATGCATGGCAGGTAACAGTGGTTCTATTCTTTACACCCCAAATTTGGGCCCCAGTAACCACTCGGGCGAACTTGTACATTCAAACACTGCTTGCAAAACATCAATAGTTTGGCAAGTAACATTTGACACTGGGCTCTAGATTCAGTGAAATTTTCTCCGTATACTGTTGTGGCCCCAAAGGAGCAAAGAATAGTACCACTGCGACTTACAATACATGTCGATAGAGGCGGCTGTGGTAGGTGCCTTGGGAAGCTACAATAAAATAAATAAAAGGCGTCGCAGAAATCGGATATGCTGACCTACTTGTAGGCGCATAACTAACACAACGTGCAATCACTCTTAGGCTCAGATCACATACAAATCACAAAGAGTGGTTTAACAAGTGGTCGATATGGAGTGTTCGTAGAAGAAGTAGACTGCCTGTAAAGACGAAAACGTACATATACATCATCATCATCAAGGTGCGTATCATCATCATCAAGGTGCGTATCATCATCATCAAGGTGCGTATCCTTTATAGGACGTTGCTCTCTTTGCAGCACATCTGAAATTCACTCTGTCTCTAGCCAGTTCACCCACTTCGTCGGTAGTCATGTTCATGGTTTCTTTAATATCTTGTAGCCATCTTCTTCTTGGTCTGCCTCTGCATCCTGGGACCCTGCCTTCTAGAATTGTTCTTTCCAGGCCATGTATCTTATTCTACTTCTAAAGCTCCATATCGATCACTTGTTAAGCAAATCTTTGTGATTTGTATGTGATCTGAGCCTAAGAGCGATTGTACGTTGTGCCAGTTATGCACTTACAAGTGAGCCAGCACATCCGATTTCTGCAACGCTTTTTAGGTGTGCTAGGTTAGCTTCCCTAGGTCCCTATCTCAGTTGACTCTTACGACATGCCTTGTACGTCCCAGTAGTACCATTCTTTTCTGTCCTTGCCAGTCCAGAAACACACGGGCAATATATATATATATATATAGTAATTATAAAATTGTTTCTGAATTTATGCTGTTTAAATTTGTATAAATCGCTGATAGTTCTGGAGAATTTTAGTTACATTTTTGCAGAAGGTATATTAGGTTTAATGTAAGAGCTCATGGTGTCAATAAATTGT
The DNA here is from genome assembly GCA_020796225.1 of Arion vulgaris. NCBI lineage: Eukaryota > Metazoa > Mollusca > Gastropoda > Stylommatophora > Arionidae > Arion > Arion vulgaris. Next base: position 52,500,643 of record CM036762.1, on the reverse strand, counting down.
CACCAAAATCATGGTGTTATCAAATAAAGTGTTCAATGCTTCGGTAGAGCCTCCTTTCATGACAAAATTATTCTATAAAAAAGGGCGAAACAATTTCTGTACGAAGACGTTGCTATGGATATATTATGACAACTGTCAACTTTCACTTCTATCTACAAATGCTCTCTCAAAAGCATAACTCCGCCCTTCACTCCCATCTCGTTCGTATTGATCTCAGTTACTGGGTGGGTTCTCAACCGCGAAGGACATGCCGTCACGGGTTTCATTCATGCTGTCTAGTTAGTGAGAGAAATTCATTCATGGCGACGTGGGCTGCCTGCCCCAGATTACTTGACCTACTTTCCCGAACGTTGATTGGTTCCTCTAATGGACACAGTCGTTCCAGAAATAGTGACAACGCATACATAGAGCTGTCTCCGATCTCGCTCAGCACAGTCACGGATGGAGAAGATACATCTACCAACCAACATTTCTTTATAATTCTTGAACTTTATGTTCTTGAACACCTTCTATTTATATACATATATTATAAGCACATATATTTGCACTGTACACTTTTAGAGCACACATATTACAAACGCATGTTATGTTAAACATACATATTTTATACATAAATTTGAAACATTTATGTCACATACAAATACATATACACACGAATTTATTTTCATATTTTCTTTCAATTATGATCATATACACCCCACTCTTTGTGATTTGTATGTGATCCGAGTCTAAACGATTGTTCAATTTAAGCACGTAAAAAAACCCTTTGCAGTTCAAAATCGAGAAATGCAGGCTGGAAAGCCGCTGCACGGACAAAATTCATTAGAAAAGATTAAAAATAAAATTCTTGCAAACACATCTTCAAAATTACATCGGGGACCCTCTCCGGTGCTACGGAGTTTGTGTCCTGCATCTGAGATATACCTATGTATGAAAGAGATCTTGCAGCCCGCAACACACGGGCGAGAGTAGGAGTAGTAGGAGCCCCACCTCCCTTCTACATTCTCCCCATTTTATCCATCTTATATGTTACTTGCTAAACTACTACTGTCGCTACTACTACTACTACTACTACTACTACTGTCGCTACTACTACTACTACTACTATCGCCCGTGTATTGCGGGCTCAAGATCCTTTCCTACACAGGAATATCTCAGATGCAGTGCACGAACTCAGTAGCACCGGCGAGGTCCCGATGTAATTTTGAAGATGTGTTTGCATGAATTTTATTTTTAATCTTTTCTAATGAATTTTGTCGGGCAGGCTTTCCAGCCTGCACTTCTCGATTTTGAACTGTCAATGGTTCTTTTATGTCTTAAATTGAACAGGTTTTAAAATCTCGGATCCACCGTGTGTGTAGGGCTCGCAAGGAGCAACAAATAGTACCACTGCAACCTACAATGCATGACTGATGTAGGCCCTAGGGATGCTACCTAGTAAATAAAAAGCAGCGCAGAAATCGGATGTGCTGGTCTACTTGTAGGCGCATAACTGGCACAACGTACAATCGCTCTTGGGCTCAGATCACATACAAATCACACAACAGAGTTGTTGACAAGTGGTCGCTATGCAGCGTTCTTATAAGAAGAACTATTACCAAATTTCTTTATACCATTTGAACACATGGCTATGGTTATTCACCGATTTATACCAGTGTTGCCCGTCTGCCCAGCATGTTCGTAGCGCGTTGGACTACGGGTGACTATCCCTCTGTGTGTGTGGGTTCAATTCCGCGGGATGGCAGAAAAAGCCACAGATTCCCCAGATTTATGGTGTTCGTGGCACCAAGCCGAAAGCTGAAAAACTGAAGTGCTTCTGGATCGGAAAAAAAAAAATCAGTGTTCGTTTTCCTCATCACTGTCAATGAGACCACGACATGTTTGATTCCTGTCAAGTATTGTTTCAATTCCCTACTATCCACTTACCCTGTGGGTTTCAGTTAAGTGCAGGCCTGGCATGTTGTTTTCGAAATGTACGTAAAATCCATTGCAGGTTTCTGTCTTCAACCACAGCTGTAGTGTTTACTATCATCTTCTATTCCACGATTTGCTATTTCTTCATAGCTTTTGGCCATGTATACGGACTATACAACAACATATGTTAGTAATGTCGATATTATATAAGTTATATGTTTCAAGATAAGTAGATTATATAAACTGATGCTATATGAACCTTACAAGTAATGAATTATAGTTGGACCATAATACATAGGTCAAAAGTTGGACTACAGATAAGCTATGAAAAAACAAATATAATGAAGACACCTATGGCAAGTAATGCAGATATCACACTGGAATCTAAAATGATAAAAATAACAGAGCAGTTCACCTATTTAGTAGCAATTTTGATCCACAGGAAATGTTAAAAGAAATTATGATACGAATTGGCAAAGCAACATCAGCTTTTAAAAGTCTAAATAAAATATGGAACTTCAAATTATATAGTATTAAAACTAAATTACGAATTTTCAATTCAAATGTTGTATCAATCTTAACATATGCCAGCGAGAGTTGGAAAATGACTAAAGATATTGAAAGCAAGTTGAATGCATTTGAAAATAGATGTCTGCAAAACATAATGAATATAAAATGGAACGAATTCAGAAGAAGTGATGAAATTAGAGACATGTCTGGTCAACCACTAGTGACAACTGTTATAAGAAAGAGAAGATGGAGATATGTTGGCACACCTTGAGGAGAAATGATCAACGAATATCAAAGCAGGCATTGAAGTGGGATGCAAAGGGTTCAAGAAAAAGAGGTCGACCTAAGGAGACCCTGAAACGAACTTTGCTGAGAGAAGCAGGAAATATCGGTCTCAGTTCCATGGAGGAGATTGAGCGAGTTGCCCAGATAGAGCAGTATGGAGAAATTACTTGCAGGCCCTATGTAACATATAGAGGTACGAGAAAATTATTATTATTATAATACATAGGAAGGCCAAAAATAGAGAAGACTGATGTGCATTTGAAGCTGTACTAAGCGCCAGAGGTCACATGCTAGTGAGAGAATGAGAGAGAGAGATACACCATTATAGAAATGAAAGAATTGAATCACAGCTGGAACATAGTACAGAGGATGCCATAGAATAGAGAAGAATATGGGCATTTGTAGCTACCCTAAGCGCCAGGGACGTCACATGCTAGTGAAGAATGAAAGAAAGAGATAGATAAACAATATTAAGTACTGAAAGATGATCACAGCTGAACAAAACACGGAGAATGGCCAAGTATAGAAGAATGATGATTTACTTGCACTACGCAGCGCCAGCGAGCAGGTCAAGCATAAGTGAGAGATCAACATTATACTCACTTTTGACTCAACTTTTATGTTTTAATTAAGATGTCTTTCGCAATTAAACTTTTTCCACATAAAAGTTAAATTAAATACGTGTTAGTCTACTGTAACATATCTAGGGATGTCTATGTGAAGTGTTAAGATCTTTAACTATTTTGGAGTTGTGAAGGTTCAATCGATCAAACCACAAGTGCATTTATGTAATGAGATTAGATGCTTTAGCTTACTTTTGAACCTCTTGAGTGGTCGACTTTCTTAACAACGGCAGACTATATGAAAAGCTATGGTAATAAATCATTTTCTCTTTAAGTTCAATGTAAGTAGTTTTCCAAATTATAACCTTCTAAAGATGTCTTTCCCAAATAAGTGAACCTTATCTCAACAAATGTCTTTCCCAAATAAATGGAACCTTCATGTCGTGTCTTTCCCCAAATAAATAGGATTCATGTAAGTCTTTCCAAATAAATGCTAACCTTCATGTAAAGTGTCTTTCTCAAATAAATCTTTATCTAACTTCTGTAAAGTGTCTTTCTAAATAAATGGAACCTTCATTAGTTCTTTCTCCAAATAAATGGAACCTTCATGTAAGTAATTAGTCTTATATTGCAACCAGGGATGTCAGAAAATTAAACTTTCGACCACAAAGGATTGAAATAGGCGTGATGTAAGTTTCTCAAAACTACCAGTAAATAAAAATCATGCATTAAATCTAGTCTGCTATCTAGGGAGCATAATCGACACAACGTACAATCTCTTGTCCAAATCAGGATTCACTGGTGGAACTTAGGTATGGGCGTTCAAAAAACAATGAACTTGTCAGATTTCATGCTGAACTTTGACTATTTAAAAAAATGAATTGTAATTTGAAGTTGAGACTAAATTAAATAAAATATTTCAGAAAATGAAGCACTACAACAGGTTATTTATGGAAGTTAGGAATTTTTATTTATTGCAACGTTAAACTATCTTACATAACTGGATAACTTAGTATTAAATTTTGGCTACTCTGAGTACAAAATTATGAGAAGAGATAGATTTTATCCTTAGAACGGTCCATATCTGACCCGTTGTTAAAATCTTTTTGTAATATTGGATCTATGCTAAGAGTTAGATTTTATCCTATAAAACGTAGGGTCATGTATCGGATTATCTTGACGCTTTTATTACTAGGTTAGCTCCTAGGTCCTATGCTATTACAATTTTATAGGTCGGATGTTATATTATTTGCTTATCTTGAACCGGCACAACAAGGGTTGTGATTTATTGTTCCTCTTTATTTACATTCGGTTGTCATGTGATGTTAAGATCAGTCTCATTTGAACCAACAGTTTCATCAATTTCGTCTAACAACCTTCTCATTATTATTTGTTTGTTTTATTAGATATATATATATCATATTATGTAAACTCTCTACATAGTGCATTCATCAACTGTCGCTACATAGAAGTAAGCTCTTGCTCTAAAGTTCAAAGTACTCTTCGAACCTCATGGAACTATGGAATTTTCCCAAAGATCTTACCTTCAGTGTAGAGTGTCTTCCAATAAATGCACTATCATAAGTGCTTACCGATAATAAATCAACTTCATGTAAATGCTTAAAAATGAACCTAAAAGTGTCTTCCCAACTTTTTTGTGCCATGCCCCACTAAAGTCTTTCTAAATAATGCAACCTTACTATAAATATGTGCATATTCATATATATAGACTTAAATGCATATAATTACCCCATTACAAGCAATAGTTAAATCTTTATCTTAACAATCTAGGATGTCTTGTGAAGTAGTTAAGATCTTTATCTTAACAAATCTAGGAGATATCTATGTGAAGTAGTTAAGATCTTTATCTTAACAAATCTAGGGGATGTCTATGTGAAGTAGTTAAGATCTTTATCTTAACAAATCTAGGGGATGTCTATGTGAAGTAGTTAAGATCTTTATCTTAACATATCTGAGGATCTCTATGTGAAGTGGTTAAGATCTTTATCTTAACAAATCTAGGGGATGTCTATGTGAAGTAGTTAAGATCTTTATCTTAACAAATCTAGGGGATCTCTATGTGAAGTAGTTAAGATCTTTATCTTAACAAATCTAGGGGATGTCTATGTGAAGTAGTTAAGATCTTTATCTTAACATATCTAGGGGATCTCTATGTGAAGTAGTTAAGATCTTTATCTTAACAAATCTAGGGGATGTCTATGTGAAGTGGTTAAGATCTTTATCTTAACATATCTGAGGATGTCTATGTGAAGTAGTTAAGATCTTTATCTTACAAATCTGAGGGATGTCTATGTGAAGTAGTTAAGATCTTTATCTTAACAAATCTAGGGGATCTCTATGTGAAGTAGTTAAGATCTTTATCTTAACAAATCTAGGGGATGTCTATGTGAAGTAGTTAAGATCTTTATCTGCATTTCTGAAAGTTGTAGGTTCGAATCCGGAACAAACCACAAGTGCAAATTTATTTCACGATATATCTAGGATTGAGACTGGAGCTACTGAGCTCGTACTTTGTGCAACACTCTCGACAGGAGGCGTGCCATTTCCGCAGACAGGGACGCAGCACTATATGAAAACTATAATGTAATAAAGTCAATTCTTCTCCTTTAGAAGCTTCAAATGTAAAGTGTCTTTCCCCAAATAAATGGCAACCTTCATGTAAAGTGTCTTTCCCCAAATAAATGGCAACCTTCATGTAAAGTGTCTTTCCCCAAATAAATGGCAACCTTCATGTAAAGTGTCTTTCTCCAAATAAATGGCAACCTCCATGTAAAGTGTCCTTCCCCAAATAAATGGCAACCTTCATATAAAGTGTCTTTCTCCAAATAAATGGCAACCTTCATATAAAGTGTCTTTCTCCAAATAAATGGCAACCATCAGTAAAGTAATTAGTCGCCCGTATATTGCCGGAGCCGCAAGGGTGCAAAAATAGTAATTGCGACCTACAAAGCATGTTGAAATAGGCGACTGATGTGGGGCATAGAAACTACCTAGTAAATAAATAAGCATCGCAGAAATCGGAGGTGTTGGCTACTTGTCCACATAATCAGACAACGTACAATCGCTCTTAGTCTCAGATCACATCCAATTCACACAGAGTGGTGAACTAGTGGTCGATGGAGCGTTCGAAGAAGAAGCGATGAACTTTGATCCAGATTTCATGCTGAACTTTGACATATTTTTTTTTCAAATGATATTTAGTAATTTGCAATTGGAAATTAAAATAAATAAATAAGTTTTCAGAAAATGAATGACACTTACACAACAGGACATTGTTTATGGAAGTTGCGAATTTTCATTCATTGCAACGTAAACTAATGCTGACATCAGAATATTGACCTACACTATATAACATATATGTTGGGCATACTCTAGTACAAAATATTACAGCAGACACATATTTTTTTATTCTTCCAACGCTCCATATCGACCACTTATTAAACCACTCTTTGTGAATTGTATGTGATCTGAGCCTAAGAGCGATTGTTCGATTGCCAGTAATACGCCTATAAGTAGGTCAGCATATCCGATTTCTGCGACGCTTTTATTTACTAGGTTAGCTTCCCTAGGTCCCTCTTGCCTCTTACAACTGCTTTATAGGTCGTCGATGTTACTATCTTTGCTCCCCTTGCAGACCGGCAAAATACGAGCGGTTAGTGATTCTATTGTTCCTCTTTATGTGTTATCATGTTCGTTGCCTTGTCTTTGTTCAACAGTCTCACAATGAACACAACAGTTCATCACACATTTCTGCTCTTAGCCAACCTTCTCATTATTATTGTTTGTAGTATATATATATATATACTGTCTCTGTGACATAGAAGTTAGGCGCTCGCCTCTAGTTCTAAAGGTACTCGATTCGCTACCTCATGGAACTATCGGAATATTTTCCCAGAGATCTCTTATCTCAGTGTAGGTGAGATCGAGTTCCTAGTCCTATCGTAGACGGACGATAAACGTAGTCAGGTGTTCGATTCGAGCACGTAAAAGAACCCTTTAAAACAGTGTTTCCCAATCTTTTTTGTGCCATGCCCCACCTAAGTCTTTCTAAAATTATTATACCCCTATGTAACATATACGCTATATATATATATATATATAAGCATAAAATGCATATTCAATTACCCCATTAACAACAAATTGCCCTCTTAACAATCAAATTGCTCCTTGGGGCGTGGGCCCCTGTTGGAAACACTGCTTTAAAAGTTCAAATTCGAAAAGATCGGGATGGAAACCGCTGCTTGGGCAAAATTCATTTAAAGATTAAAAATAAAATTCTACAAAATATTTTCACAATCTTCAAAATTACATCAGTGACCCTCGCCGGTGCTATGGTGTTCGTGCACTGCCGCTGAGATCTTCCTGTGTAAGAAAGAGATCGGAGCAGACATAGTTACTCACCGAAGTGCAATAATGATAGTCCCGACAATCAATTGTTAGCTACTCAGAATGCAAGTAAGTAAGGTCAAGCAAGTATTACTTAAATTTTCTTGAAAGAAATTTATCACTACAGTTTAAAATAAAATGGATTGTTTGCAAGTGTTGAACAGGACCAAGAAGAGTTGAATATATGAAAACCATTTCTCACAATGAGCCACCTTTTCTTTCTCTTTCTGAAGGGATAGTGAGACCCACGTCTCGCCACCAACCAGACTATAGAGGCCACCCATGTTTTCACCACACACACACCCACACTCAACACCACAATCTCCTACGTAGACAAGTTTAGTCCCGGTGCTCATGAATATTAAACATGTCTGTGCGGTAAAGAAAAAGGATTATAACTGAATTAGCAACTAATTTCTGACAATTATTACTGAAGTTTACTTAAGTTTTACTTCTAAATCATTACTAGTGTGAAATTTGAATATATATTTGTGTAGAATTGAAGAAATTTGAATAAATGTGAGATTGAAAGTTAATGTTCTCCCTCAGCTAGTGCCGCGCATGCGCAGTTAAACGACTTCCCCATTGAAATGCATGGACGTATAAAAATGCTGTTTCAAGCAAACAGAGAGGCATTTGCTTCAGCGTTTTGTCTAGGAAATCTACCTCATATTTATTTAGTGACCGGCAATTGACCAGCTGGAGTAAACATCTCTAGGACTTGAAAATTGACAGCTAAGTTTGTTCGATTGATGTATATTCACAGTGAGACATGGAGCAAAATCTCTCCCTGTTTTGCTGCGAAACGGACTTTGCAGGCAAATCGCAAAGGGCCATCCCTGACCCAGTGTTACTGAACGACAACCGAGTTTTAGACAATTTGTTGGCCACAGAGGATAAATATTTGCCACATACGTGTTACTTCAATTGTGTTCAAACTGATATTCAACCGTACATGAGGAAAATGGTAACGGAATGGATGGCTGAGGTAAGATTTAACTCTTTCCATTTTCGTTAGATTCATTTATTATATAGTATAACAGGACTTCACCATTTCACCCTCATTTTGTTCACTTTATTGAATTCACATTACACTAAATGTATTTTATTATTGATATTTGCTAGAACTTAAACTTTATTAAACCAATAAAATAAACCTAAATTCTTCCCATTGTATGTATTTTAGCTATATTATATATTACCAGACTCGCCGGTCTCCAATATGGCCGGTACAGCTCGAGACCTTGAAATTCCGCAGGCTGCATGATTCATTACAACAATTTTCATACCGTTTGTGCAGACCTGACGATCATAAGCAAACATTCTAATAGTGCATTAATTTTTCTATGCGTGCATATTAAGTTGAGCACATTTGGATAATTATTAAGAAATCTGCAGCATTTGGAAACATGTCCCCTCAGATACATCAACTAATGTCATGTGCAAACTGTGCAAGCATAAATACTATTGCATTTAAAACACATATTTCCCCTCATGTGTAGGCGGTTAAGAAGTATTTAATAATACAATACATACAGGAAAACTATCATGTATTCCAATTGTTATTTTCAGGTGTGTTCAGAACAAAGGATGGAAGAGGAAGTGTTTCCTCTGAGTGTGAATTATTTAGACAGATTTCTGTGTATAAAGGATATTAAACGTACACGATTACAACTTTTAGGAGCAGCGTGCATGTTCTTGGCATCAAAGTTAAAGGAAACCACCCCTATTAGTGGTGAACAGCTAGTGATGTACACGGATCATTCGATTACATTGGAGGACCTTACGGTAAAGACATGTTTCATAATAATTTTGTGTGGATCTTTAATCCTAACCATCTTCCATATTCATACTTCTATCATGAATATTTTACACTTACGGTAAAACCTCATAAACTATATCATAGACAAATATCATTCAGAAGAATAAATCAAAGCTTCGGACATAAAGATTTTATAAAATGATACATTCATTCTTATATAGTGAAAAACGGTTCCTGTGTAAGAAAGAGATCGGAGCACACATGGTTACTCACCGAAGTGCAATGTTCCAATCAGTCAATGAGCTATTGTTAACTAAATGTTAGTTTATCACTTAATATCATTACTAAATTTCTATTAGATGTATTGTATATACAGTTATAGTTAATGAAACAGTGTACATAAGCAGAAACTTGTTTAAATGTAGTAGTGTCATTTTACTGATAACTTTTTGTCTCATAGCTACGTTATTGTATTTTTAAATCGATTTGTGTTTCTCATAAATATATTTGCTGTTAGCACACTGTTATAATTATTGTGGTGGAGTATCCTATTGGGTAAATGTTCAGTTTGTATTAGAGAATAGGCTGTCCCTTGATCCCTGTGTTCTCAAATTCAGCTCTTCTCTAATGTTTTACTGTGTATCGCATGTGTGTCTAGTTCTGAGTATAAAATACCACCCTAAAACGCATTAGGAATGAACCAGAGCTGATCAAGATCCTACTCATCTAAGTGATGGTCTTTAGAAATAGGCTGTAGTCTGACTAAACATAACCAGAGGAAGGCAAACCGGTCCAGAAAATGTGCTACAATGAATATATCGGATTGAAATATGTAACCTCGTTGAAATTAAACTGCAGCACAATGTAAATGTTGAAATGAGATTTACAAAGAAATTATAAAAAATCTTTAAATCATTCCTATATGTTTCTCTATTTTATTTTCAAGAAGTTTTTAGAATTCCTTATCAAGGATACTAAATTAATATATTGATAAGAAACTTTTGGCAGCAACTAAATCAAAAAATGGCTGTAGACGCTTGAAATAAAGTTGGTGGCCAAGAATCAAGAAATGATATTAAGAAAATGATTATAACAAATGCAGAAAAAATTGTAATACAATTCATAAGGAAAAAAAATGAGATACAAAGCAAAATAAAACAAAAAAAACGAACTTCAAGATGAACAAAGAAGTTTTAAACATAATTTAGCAAAAAGACAAAAGAAATATTAAGTGTTGCAGATGCCATTAGGACTGCCCTTCTGTGTGAAGATCCCACCTGATCAGAGATTGAACTTATTTGACATGAGATAGATATAAGATTAGAATAGTTTACTTTGGTAATATAGAAGTCTGAATTCATTCGCTCTCTTTCTCTCTGTCTCTCTTTCTCTCTCTCTTCAAAAGAATTACGTTTGTTATATTGTACATTTTAGTGCTGTCAATAATATTTGGTTCCAAATATGTTGTAAAAATTTAGTTTATGCCTTGTCCACATTTGTAGAGTTTCCAACTTAGGTTTCTTCTTCATGCTCTGCCTTCCTTTAAGTTGTATCCTGTACGTTATATTAGTAACGAACCTGCAATAACCTATAAACAGCAGCGAAGACGGAAGACAGTATCAAGCTTATTGCATATATCTCATTAATATCTCTAGTTTATCAGAAGTTACTCCTAGCCTGACGTAGACATACATACCTGCTCTGCCAGGCATTAGCTCAGACAGTGTAAGGGCAGTAACCGTGGGAAAGTAATGCGAGCTGCCGTCTAGCCGAAACTATGTCCATGGCCTACCTACACGGCAGGCAGTAAACCTCCAGTTTGTTATACATAGTTAAATAACCTTTTGCATCGCACGCAAACCTGGCCGTCTGGTGTATATAATGTACACAATGAAACTCACGTAATGAAAGAAGGTTAATGGAAGTTGTTCCATATTTATATATGGAGGATTTAGGTGTATTGTATGTTTCTTCTTCTTTTGTCGTCATTTTACGACCTGGTTTTTTTTCCCAGTGTCGTTGTTTTCTGTTTTTATCTTTCGCTGTTCTAGTTGCTTGTTTTCGCTGTTCTAGTTGCTTGGGTGATAGTTATTTTTGCTTTCTCTGCAGGTTTCTGCTATGCTATCCAACCATCTTTTTTTTGTGGTCTTCCTCACGTCTTCTTTCCTGATGTTCTGTTGTAGAAGACTACTCTGGTTGCAATCTTAAGTGGTCGAACTACTTCATTCTTTGTTTCTCAATGTAATTCAAGCAAGGTTCTGCTTTTATGTTGCTGCTTTCAGATTTAATTTGCATGCAAGAGATTCGTTTATTATATTTGAGCACAGAAGATAAGTAACGGCTCATTGCTTTTTTCCCCCCAATGACATAAGTAACAAGTTCAAATAAACAAGTTTGTCAAAGTATTGAAAATATCCGTAGACTTTGAACATTGTGGCATGTGAAATACCTATCACCTCACATTTCTGAATCCACGTATGCGGGAGTTAGACAAGCCAGTTCCTTTACCTGTGGAAGTATAATTAAATTTATATATCTTAACTACCACCGTTAAAATGTTATGTGTCAAATTAATGTTATTGGTGAACTCAGAGAACCAAAAATATAAAAGTCTTCTGACTTTAGAAGTAGCTTGTCTCTTGGAAATCAGAAGTACTTGGATTATTGAAAAGTAGAGATATTACAAGTTTCGGGGTTCTTAAGAACCAAGAGTACAGATTTCAAAAGAAAAAAGAACTAACACTAGAGGTCTTGATTAAACTACTTCGAACGTTCCATATCGACCACTTGTTAAACCACTCTGATTTATATGCGATCTGTAGCGATTGTCGTTGTCCAGTTATGCGCCTTACAAGTAGGCCAGTACATCCGATTTCTGCGACGCTTTTTATTTACTGGGGTAGCTCCTCCCTAGGTCTTACATTAGTCGCCTCTTACGACATGCATCGTAGGTCGCAGTGTTACTAGTATTTGCTTCCCTTACGGGCCCTGACACCACGCGGGCGTGATTTAAAACAAAAATCGCCATGAGATATTGAAATGTTGATGTCTATATAACCATTGGTATCAGACTAGTGCAAGCCACTATTTATTGCTGTGTGGAGTATGCATACCACTTCCCCTTATAGTTTTATACCCTTTTTGTTATCACAGCTTCCACCACCATCCCCCAACCACATTAAATACTCAATATTCTGTCTCTTGATTGTTCTGTATCTCATTTCTATCGATCCATGTTAGCTCTTCTCACGTTGTTCCAACAACATCCCTCATAATCTCCTAAGTCCCGTCTGCAACCAGACATGTTATTTTGTCTTGCTATTACAGTTGATGTATTACTTTGACTTATATGTATTGTGTCTCGTCTGTTTCCAACTAAGTTGAGATCTCTGTCGTGATAAACATCATTTAAAATGTTACTGGTTAATAACAGTAACATCATTCACCACGTTCATCATTGTCATCTGTCGTCATATCTGGCGTAAGCGATCATGATTCTTCACAAACAGCGGGGATGTGCACTGGGATATTTTTCCGTGCTATGAGGTTAAGGTGTCCATATTTGAATCTAATTGTTTCGTAGTTCTCCAAAGATTTTGTCTATTATCAGTCTTCTTTTTCCCTAATCCTATTTTGCCTCAGTGTTGAAATAAGAAATTTATGGATTGTGCCATTGTATGCGCTTCGTACGTGATCTTGTTGTTCTGTAGTCCATCTTTTGTATGGATGACCTTTTGTGTTATACCTATTGCATCAAGTACTTGCCTTTGCGGGCGCAGTCTATTGGTAATCGGCGTATATTCGAACCATTTAATGTATTATTTCTTAGTACTGATGTTGCATCCACTTTTTCTCCTGGTGTCTTCATTTCGAAATCGATTTCTTCTTGATACTACCAGCACTGCTAACAATCTATGTCGGGACAAATTATCTTCTATTGTTTGATGTCAAACGTCCAGGGTTGGAACTGATAGCGTAATGTCAAGGAGAAAGATCGCACTGTACAGTGTTTTCTTTTAGTGCACATGGCTAAATCTTAAGTCTGAGAAGGCGCGCGTGTATGGCGAGTAGCACTGATGAAAAAGGAAAGTGGGACTTAACGTAAAAATCAGTCAGAGACTCAATACCTGACTGAGTCTAAATTCATAGCGGGCAAACGCAATAAGTACATGACATGCTTTCATTACAAAATCAGTGCCCATTTGTCCTATAGTTTGCTTTGATTTATTGCAACTATGTAATTGATTACATCTATGTAAGCAGTTGTTATCCTGTGTTCTAAACAGCCTATTCTGACACTATATCCTCTTCCGTGTCCCGACTGATACATACGGCTTCCACAAGAGACTTCCCTGTTGCCGTTCTGCTGCCTTTCTACCAACCGTCTCCCACGTCAAGTCACACTCTTTCAATTCTCCACCGTTCTTCTCCATGTTTCCTTTGGACGTCCAGGCCTTCTCTTCCCATCTGCTGTCCATCTGAAAGCTGTTCTAGCTAAAGCCCACACTGGCATACGACATACATGTCCAAACCACCTCCATCTTCGTCTCTTAATGATGGTCTCCAAGGATGCACAGTCTGTTCGTTTCAAAAGCAGTTGTTATCCTGTGTTCTACACCTATTCTGACACGCACCTTCAAAATTCTGATTATCTAAAAATGTTACCGGATCAATCACAACCACAATTGAAATATTGCCAACTCTGCAACTTTGATATGTTGTATCATCAGGATCTATATAGGACCGACGGCAAATGTGTCAAATAGCAACATATTCAGCTTGCGGTTCTCAAACAATAATAATGCGGTACACCTGTTACGGAAAGGTTCTCTTCCGTGTGGTGGCGGGGCCCATAAGGGAAGCAAAGAATAGTACCACTGCGACCCACAAGGCATGTCGTAAGAGGCGACTGATGTAGGACCTAGGGAAGCTACCCTGGTAAATAAAAAGCGTCGTTGAAATCGGATGTGCTGGCCTACTTGTAGGCGCATAAGTGGCACAATCGCTCTTAGGCTCAGATCGCATAATTAACAAGTGATCGATATGGAGCGCCCTAAGAAGAAAAAGCTCTTCTAACTTACAAACTGATATCAACCAAGTGTTATGTCTGACGAAGAGCCGCAGTAGTCCTGGTTCAATCCCACTTTAAAGCGTAGAATGTTTCCCACCCATCGTGTGCCGACGGTTAATGAAAAATACGGGCGTAGCACCGTATAACCCTATGTACATCGTGGTATGAAAAGGGTTCCTTTGCTTACTATGTCTGTCGGCATAGGCGACCATGTCTCTCCAAGAATCGATATCATCATCAAATAGCTTGTCCTGAGCAGAATTTTGCCACCCCAACAGTTCTCCGGAACTTCTCTCTCTCATAGGCCATCAGTTACATCCTGAATCCATCTTATCCGTGGTCTTCCTCTTCTTCTCTTTGCCGGTATGCCTCCTTCCATGATGGTCTTCTCCAGCGCTTTATGCCTTTTTATATGCCCAAAATATTTTAATTTTCTCTTACTTATTTGTAACATCAGCCAGTGAATCGATATACTCAGTAATCTAACAAAGTGTGTTGCTTATTGAAAGTTATTAGTTTACATGTGTTGGTTGGGTTGAATTTATCAGTCCTCGAATGTCTTAACTGAAGCATACTGTTCAATTTAGGTTCCTCTGCATCTATTCCAGACTAAAGCCCTTCTCCGCTGGAAAATACCTAAGTATATTGAAGATTGAAAAACTAAATAAAAGTCGACTTATGCTCCCTTCCTACATCCTTCAGTCGGCCTATAAGCTCTCAGTCTCTATCAGCTACATCAAAGTGTCAGCGCTTGATCATTTTTACAGTGGCTTCATTGATAATTTTCTTCAGAAAGGAATGTTCCATTACCCACATATAGCACTAAAACATGCAAATTCTACTATTGAAAAAATTGTCTCAACACCATCAGCTGGTTTACAAATCCAGTTGGGTTAAGAATGAAATGTTGTTGTGTACATTTCTCCCTTTCTCGTGAAAAATGTCCACAAATTCAACCACTCCCCCAAATTTTCAACAACAAAAAAAAGCACGTCAGGATTGGTTCATATTTGAGGTTGTTCTCAACGCAAGCAAAGACAAGGCTTATTCAACAAGCAAACCACACGTTTAGTGGAAAGCAGTCTCCGTGCAGCAGGCAGGAAAACAAAACAGAATGATCCATTGACAAACTTAATATAGCTAGCAGCGTCTTAACTCAAAATTCACGAGAAAATCATGCCGGTGTCACTAGAACATTTAGAACAACAACCAACTTTAAAAAAACGACAACATTGAATAGATTTAACTCATGTGCCTCGAGAGAATCATTCATTGCTACTCAATACATTTTAGTTAGCTTAAAGTGTCGAACTTTAGAGCACTAGCATAGTGCTAAGATTTCGAACTTTTCTTGTGAATCCTTTCCATGTGTTCTTGTCGGCTATTCTTCGTTATCTCGATACCAGCGCTTGTTAGACCACTCTTTGTGGTCGGTATGAGCATTGAGTGTGAGTTGTTGTGCCAGTTATGCGTACACATACCCATAGGCTAGGGCATAGATTCCCAAACCTTTTCGGCCCACTGCCCACTTTGCACAACATAAACTTTGTAACGCCCCCCCCTCCACATTATAACTATTTTCTCTTTGACATAGAAAATTGACATATATTTCTGTTATGCATGGTCAATTTTCAAATGATTATATGCATGAAATACAAAATTGATGAAAAAATGGATTGTGTTAGACGGGCATACGATGAATTTAAATGCAGAATTCAAATTTTTAATGATTATTCATTCAAAAAAATCACAAATAAACAACCCCCAAATGCTTCTGAACCCACTATCGCCCCGCTGGAAGGCTTCAGCGCCCACTGGGGGCGGTACCGCCCACTTTGGGAACGCGGGCTAGGGAATCTGGTTTTTGCATGCATTTGTATTCGAGTTCGCACCACTCCCCCACCCTCTTCTCCCTATGTATGTCGGTAATCAAGAGGAGTCCGTAAGCCATAGCCTCGTTAGCTTTTGACCTCGCTGTCCCGATCGACACCATTAGGTTTAGTTGGCTTGTGTGTTCGACAGGTCATCAGCCGGCTTTTAAATACCTATTTGCCCGTCTGCCTTGCGTGTTCGTAGCGCGTTGGACGACGGTGAAAAGCCCATGTGAGTGCGGTTCAATTCCGCGGGCTGGCAGAAAAGCCGCAGGTTCTCCAGATTTACGGTGTTCGTGGCACAGAACCGAAGGGTTACGATGTCCATGGCACCGAGCCGAAGAGTTGAAAGCACAGGTGCTTCTGGATCAGAAAAAAAAGCCAAAGCGAGCCATAGCCTCATTAGCTTTTCGTCTCGCTGTCGATGTTTCCCGATCGACACCATTAGGTGTGGTTGGCTTGTGTGTTCTACGGGTCATCAGCCGGCTTTTAAATACCTATTTCCGCACTTACTAAAGAAAGACTGGCTGACACCATCCCTGCTAGATTTAGATCCAAGCTCAGAACACACATTGTAGAGCTCTTGTCGATTAATCGACTCTTATACACTGTTGTTATGGTTAGGATTAGATTAGACAACACATTGTCTAGCACTAACTCTAAACCTAACCTTTGTAACAATTGTATTCGGGTGAATTAGCTGACCAGTACCCATTCGGGTGCTAATTTTTAGCTGGGTGACCAGAGAATCGACGGTATCAGGGATTGAACTTTGTCTTCCCAGTGCTACGTAAACGCAGCTCCACTGGCAAATAATTTTCACTGCTCAACGAATCATTTAGAATATGTACGCAATTTCCGTTGGCTAGTTTGTATTTTAAAAAGGGAAAAAACAACCTAACAGAACGGTGTTGGGTGTGTAGAAAATTCAAGATGAAAGACAGCGTAATATACAAGGGTTATGGTTAATGTGAGCAGACAGTTTAAGCACCTCCAGCAGGGAGAGATTCTAGTCTTGACATTTCCAAACGTCCTTGACAACTGTCCGAGTTTTGCGCGAGCTGAAGACTGCGGAATATAAACCTGTCTAGTCTGGAGATCGGAAGTGCGTGCGTTAGCCAGTGCAACAGGGTAAAGATATCACGGAAAAGGAAGTACGGTCTGGTTTGTCTCTTTCAGACGGTACCACCGCCGAGATGTATGGTTTTGAAGCTGTTACGAGCATGTTCCACTAAATTTATCTGCGAATATTTCCGTTTCGTTTTGTCTGTACATGTTCTTTTCATCACGCTATTTTCGTTTGGTTGAAGTATTGTAGTGTTTGTTGCTAATATCCATTGTAGTGTTTGTTTATTGTAATTTTTATGTGTAGTATTTATCCGCTAAGTATTGTAGTATTTATCCGCTTTTTGGTTTTATTTAGTGTTTATCCGCTAAGTATTGTGTAGGGTTTTATCCGCTAAGTATTGTAGTATTTATCCGCTAAGTATTGTAGTATTTATCCGCTAAGTATTGTAGCATTTATCCGCTAAGTATTGTTGTGTTTAGTTGCCAAGTATTGTTGTGCTTGGTTTACTAAGTACTGTAGTGATAGGATGCAGATTTGGTAATGTAATGTTTAGCAGTACTGTAGTGATTGGATGCAGATTTGGTAATGTAATGTTTAGCAAAACGCGTAAAGGAATCGTGTTATCACATTCTCACGGAAGATGTTGCCGTTTCCAAAAATAAAGAATTGGAGGCGTGAGTACATGCACCCATTCCAGGCACGAATGAACACCCACATCAAGAACTCTCACTTTGAGATATACATGTATAACAGAAGAAAGCTCTCGCACCGTCCCACGCTGATAAGGGATTATGGGTCAAGTTATTTTTAGCATATTCGTATTTCTTAATATCTTTTCACCATCATTATTTGCGATATCAAGATGACGTTTTGACATTCAAGTATTGCGACTTTCTTATGTAGTAAAACAATGATATGATTAACGGGTTGATGCCATGTGCATTTCCATCACGTTCTCACACTATTCACACGAGTATTGTTATTAACTATGTCAAGAAGTTTTGTTTTTGTGTAGTGAAATCACCATGGGAACTTAGGTTGATGTTTCCAATCCTATTTACAGGAAATGGAGTCGGTGATACTGCATCTGTTAAAGTGGGATCTCTCAGCAATTGTGCCCAACGACTTTTTAGACCATGTTTTGCATCGCATGCCATTCAACAGATACGAGATGCCAATCGTAAAGAAACACGCGCAGACAATCGCTGCGCTGTGTGCTACAGGTAAATAGTAATTTACATCATGTTGTGATGTAGTTATTTTGTTCCTGCGTGTTCCACAACTTAACATTTGTTTACACATGTCGTTACGTTGTGTGTTTGTTGTGGACTTTGTGTGTGTGTGTTTGTGTTATCGTCGAGAAAATAGCAGACTTTGTTCTGGCGACACGCATGATGAGGATTTAGGGTGACCAATGCTCTAACAAGTCTATCCTTCATTCAGTAACCTAACCATTCAGTAGCGTGCCCTTTATTACTGTGATTGCAAACACAGTCGAAGATGGTGACATCACGACCGACTCTATTATCGGTATTATAATAGAGTCGGTCGTGGCGATATACTTCTCTGCGTTGTAGAAGATCAGTGTATTCTCTGCTTGAGTGAGAGATACCTCAAAACCTAGAATTGAATCGTGTTAGTTCAGAAAGCAATGGCAAACTACTGAACGTATAAGTGGTGCCTAGAAAATCAACGACTCGTTTACTGTGGTTGATGGCTACGTCCTTTAGGATATGCTACGATTTTCATTTCAACGCATGTTGAAAGATACTGAAGGTCAGCCGGAATGCAGTAAAGTCGTTTTTGATAAGTAATAAGAGGAGAACATCGTGGAATATTTTGAAGAGTGGTTGGCTGGGGATGACTAAGGTCATCAGCTGCACAGGTTAGGTATAAATGGAGATGACACCTCATCCTTGCTTTCGGCTCAGACACAACACGGAAAGCAACAGCCACGAAATACTTAGGGATGAGCTGAAAGACAAGAGAGATAACCGCAAACTCAGACGTTGTCACAGTTAAGCACTTTCCAATCGACCGTCTGTAAAACCGAAAAAGGCGATATATAAAGATACGAACAGTGCTTGCAGTTAGAGTCCGGAAATTCTCAACACTAAGAACATCTAGGGCGACATCAGAGACACAATGCACGACTCCAGATATTCTTGAAAAAACTAATACCGTTTATTAAAGTTATCAATAAACATTTCACGTTTTTGTTTATGCCCGAACCATTTAATTTGTTTCTTGGTATTGATGTATGGTTGTTTACGGTAATGAGAGAGCGGACAGGCTTGCATCAATAGCATCGATTGTTGGGGAGTTGATGGATAAGGGGATGTTCTTCGGTCTCTTCGCGACTGTCTGTTGGATGACACTAAAATCGATGTTGAATCGATGAAGCGATTTAGGCAGTTTGGATTTACCCGTTGTACTGGATGCCTGAGAGGCAGAGGGAGAGGTGTATTTAATCAGCGAGCCACGGGAACCATCAGTATGCATACTCTTCAATATCTGTTGAGGGAGACTGAGCGCCCAGGGGTTTGCCCGGAGTGCAATGACGTCAGTTTAGTAACGAATAACCGATGTTGTATCTACTTTTCTCCTGATGTATAATAATAATAATAATTCCTCTCGTACCGTTATACGTTACATAGGGCCTGCAAGTAATTTCTCCATACCGCTCTATCCTGGGCAACTCGTTCAATCTCATCCATGGAACTGAGACCGATATTTCTTGCCTCTCTCAGCTAAGTTCGTTTCAGGGTCTCCTTTGGTCGACCTCTGTCTTGAACCCTTTGCATCCCACTTCAATGCCTGCTCTGATATTCGTTGATCATTTCTCCTCACGATGTGTCCAATATATCTCCAATTTCAAGAGAAATTTCTCCTGATGTCTTCAATTTTAAATCGATCTCTTCTTGTTACTCCCCACATTCTGCGTAGACACGTCATCTATGTCGTGACTAATTATTTTCTATCGTTTGATCTCAACGTCCAGGTTTGGAACTGATAGCATAACGTCTCTTCATAATTCTATGAGCACAAATTAGATTATCTAACAGTGTCAAGCCTGGACGCTGACATGGAAGAATATTAGTCACGACAGAGTCGAAGTGTCTACACAGAATTCTGAGGGTTAGAAGAAGAGACCGGTTGAGAAATGAAGACATCAGAAAAAAGTAGGTACAACATCAGTACTGAGCTTCATCAAGAAACAACAAATTAAATGGTTCGGACACATAAGCAGATTACCAACAGTGCACCTCAAAGAACGATGTTGCTCCGATACAATGGATACAAAGTAAAAGGCCGACCACACAAAAGATGAATCTCGAAGATAACAAAAGCGACGAAAGACACTATTTATGAAATGCATACAAAAGCCCGTTCTAGAATTCGACGCTGTGAAGCAAAACAGGATTGGGGAAAAAATAAAAGCATAATATCAAAATGTTCACTTGCCTAGAAATGTTAACGTATGCCTAGAAATGTTAACGTATGCCTAGAAATTCTAACGTAATAAAATGGTCTTTGAAATATCCCCATGCCTGTACAGACTGTGTAGTTTATGTATGCAATGCCTGTCACTTCGCATTTCTTTAAATTAGAAAAAAAAAATGTACCATGAAAACGATGACGAATCAACAACACGCGTGTGATTCCGTGAAGAAGAAAAAAAGTATGTAATCGTCATATCTGCTAGCTTAGTTGTTTGTCTGATGAGAGTGGCCGTTACTTATGGGAACAGACGTGTTTGTATTACTATTTGACATCTGATTGTGATTGAAAGATAGTAATGGAAGTTCAACATATGCTCAAGTGACCTTTGACATGCGGGTCATTTGTTTTTCGCGTTGTCAGTGATTTGTCTCAGGAGCTGCTGTGTCATCTTGAAATGTTTTCTGACAACGGTCAGTGATGAGACATTGAAAAAAGAAAAACAAAACCTTCTCCGACTACATGCGGAGACAACGTGACAAGACCTACTCCGACAGCATGCGGCGAAGACACCGTTTACTATATCTATTTGTGTGAGTACCTACCAGAATGTCTTCATCATTTAAACGTGATATGGTAGTACTGTGGTCTTTGGGTGTTCTACCAACTTCAGTAGTGGACCAGCATTGGGCATTAAGGTAGCAGGAGACCAGGAAACAATACATTCTGCTGTGTCCAGTGATACCGTGGTCATGAAGCTATCAGCGTATAATCCTATATATAATATATATATTGTGGGATAAATGGAAGATGGCTCTATCCTTCCGCACCAAAGTTTTTGAGCTCGTTAAGTCCCCTAAACACACCGACAAAAACACCCCAATAAATTGTAATCGTTTTCTTGGAACGTGGAATCGTTTTCTTCGAACGCTCCATATACAGGGTAGAAGAGCCTGTGGCCGTATGGCTAGTGCATTCGCCTCGAAACTGTTCAGGTTAGGTTTTTTCTTTATGTCTCCGCTAAAAAAAAGGCTTGGCCGTACCGGGTATTGAATCCGAGTCTCCAGAATGGGGAGCCATGCCCTTATCCGTGCTCATAGGACAGAAAAAATACCAATAACATTCTTGAGTTTCATTTGACTTCTCTCTCTCTTTAGCCTGTTACGCCCCTGGCGTTTAGGCAGCAACAAACGTACACCATTCTTCCCTGTTCATGGCCTTCCTCGGTATTGTGTTCCAGCTATGATTCATTTCCTTCAGCTCTTGCTCTATCGTTCTCCTCCAGGTCGTCTTGGGTCTTCCACGCTTTCGCCTACCCTCTGGAGTCCATCTCAGTGCAGTTTTCGTGTCGGAGCCAGTCTCCATGCGCATCACATGTCCAATCCATCTCCAGCGTCGTCTTCGGATGATAGTGCCCATATTCTCTTGTTGGCATCGTGCAAGCAATTCTTGATTCGAGATAGTAGTCGGCCAGTACACGCGTAAGATTTTTCGCAGACAAGTTGTATGAAAGGCGGAGAGTCTGGACATATCCTGTTCTGTCATTCTCCAGCATTCCGATCCATACAGCAAAGTTGACAGCACACAGCTGTTATAGATACTAGTCTTGGTTCTGATGCTGTATTGGGCAGATTTTCAGGCGGTCTGAAGGGTCATGAATGCACTGCGTGCTTTACTCAGTCTGTTTTAATGTCAGATCCAGCGCCTCCTTCATTGCTAATAACACTTCCAAGGTATGTGAAAGCGGTTGTATCTCGGAGGGTTTTACCTTCTAGTTTGACTGGTGCTGAGGTTGCTATGTTCAGAGTCATTACTTCAGTTTTCTTCTGATTTATTTTCAGCCCAACCATCTCACTATATTGGTTAAGGCGGCTGGTCTTTTCCTGGATATCTCTATGTGTATGAGATAGGAGTGCGATGTCATCTGCAAAATCTAGGTCTTCCAGAGTGGATGTGAGCGTCCATCTAATACCTCTTGCCTTATCTTCCGTTGTTTTACGCATCACCCAATCTATGACAGTGTTGAATAATAAGGCTGACATAACACATCCTTGTCGCACGCCTGTTTTTACTTCAAACTTTAGTTCTGAAGTTTCAACACTGCATGCAAACTTGCTGTAGCAGCTTTTATAATATTTATAAAACACAGTGGGATTCCATACCATCTTAAGATACGCCATAGACTTTCTCGGTGTATGCTATCAAAAGCCTTTTCAAAATCTACAAAGTTGATATAGAGTTTGCTTTGCCATTCTGTGCATTGTTCTATGATATTTCTAAGAGCAAATATTTGGCCTATACAGCTCCGTCCTCTGCGAAATCCTGCTTGTTCCTTTCTCAGTTTCTTATCCACAGCGTCAGTAATACGTTGTACGATGATTTTGCTTAAGATTTTACTTGGGACAGAAAGCAGTGTTATTCCATCATTTGACTTCTGGTCCAGACAAATATAAAACTAATGAAGGTAACATCCGCCCGCCTTGATATTCTAATTTATGTATATAATTTGCATGTTTGTTTCTGCTACAGTATTGTAATTTGATATTAGCCCTGATACATACCAGTTTTTATGTATTTTTAAAATGTAGTCGCCGACTTTGATATGGTTGTACATGTTCAGTTCACATAGAAAATGTTGACGACGCGTCGGCTTATCATTACGCGTTTTCGAAAGTCCCACCTTTTGTATTGTCTTTAATTGGCCTTAGAAGCAATGAGATGACATAGTATTGAGCTATTGAATAAAAGTTAACCAAAACTTGATTCTACATTTAAGAGGTAAGGTAACAGACTTCGTCACCGCAGTCTGTCAAAACGAGCATAGATCGAAAAGTACAGGTTAAACCGGTCTAAAACTGCCAAACTAAAAACGAATTTGTTAGAATTTAAAGGTACATATCACAACTTGGATGTAATGGCGTCACACGTTAATAACTCCTGGTTTGTTAGAGCGACATTCTGTCGGAAGAAAGTGATATGACTGAGAAACGCTGACAAGAGCAGCCATAATGAACACGCAGCTTTCATACCAACACTGACATAAATAAACGCAGTGGCAATGATTTATCCAGCACCTATGCCGAGACAGAATTTCTA
This sequence comes from Arion vulgaris, assembly GCA_020796225.1. Lineage (NCBI taxonomy): Eukaryota > Metazoa > Mollusca > Gastropoda > Stylommatophora > Arionidae > Arion > Arion vulgaris. Next base: position 52,476,654 of record CM036762.1, on the reverse strand, counting down.
AAATTGACCGTGCATTTCGTCTAGACGCAGACCATGCATTGGTTTTTTCCGTCAGTTTTTAAACGAAAAACACTAGACAAAAGACACTAGACTTTACACTAGACACATCTGCCAATTACACCCTTAAGCAGCTCATGGGTAGCTTCATTCATCGATCCTTACGCTCTTTGCCAAACTAGCATGTTTCCATGACCACATCGTCAAGGATGTAGGGTCTTCGGCAACATCAGATCTCGGTCCCAAACGCTACTTCCGTCGTTTTATTCACTGTGCCTTCGGCTCCACTTATGTAAATGACAGCATAACTGAACTGCTGACATACCGGTGACTCCCACAAAAACATAGAAAACTGTTGTTGAACCCGTCAACATAATCAAACACACTCAACAACAGCACCTCAACAATTACAAAATGCTTGCACTTTACTGAACCGGGCACTGAATGTGAAAGGACTGCCAGCTCGAGTTGTCACTAACTCGTGTGTAAGGTCACCAACTATCATTTTTGTTGTTATTTATGGTAGAGATTTCAACATGTATACTCTTCAGTTAGATATTCCTCGAGATTCATACACTGATATACAAATCAAATCTGTTTCTGGTAGTTTTCGTCGTTTTTTAAATAATATTTTAAGGTGTTCTGTCATTTAGTTTATGTTTAACGTTCATATTTGACGTCATTCTCCTACATTTTTTTTTACTTCGTCTACGATCAGGGCTAAGGGCGAAACGTGTCTGTCTAGTATGTAGATTCTTCTTGTAAATCCTAACATGAAAGTCACATATTTCACATACCTTACCATGACACGCCAACTCTCACCTTCTCACACTAACATTCGCCCTGTATGAACTCTACCGTAACACGTCACTTCATCCTATCGCCATGTTCATAGAGGACGGGCTGGAGATGATAGAATATATTGTTTTTATAGACATCCGGGATTAGTTATTTAATATGTGCGTAGAGTACATATTCCTTATGTATGGCCATACTAGATGCGACCAGATACATATATATATATACACATATATTAAGATAGCTTAAATTTATTTTCGTAGTTATGTAACTTATTGGCAAATCAGTCCTACTGACAAGCTGCCAGTTTGTCAACAAGAAGCCAAGATCATTTAAGGAAAATATTAGTGCATATTAAAATTGCTGCCAAACATGGCCCCTGACTAAGATACAAGAAAGAAAGATTACTACATGTGAAATGAGATGTCTACGAAAAGCTGTCAACGTTACAAGGCGAGATAGAGTGAGAAACGAGAATATCAGAAGCATCCTTGGTACTATACCATGCATACAGTACATCGAGAAGTAAAGATTCAAGTGGTTCGGCCATTTAATGAGAATGGAACCACATTTACTACCATCACGTGCCTATAATAATCGACATTCAGGGCGCAGAGCACGAGGCAGGCCAAGAACACGATGGATAGATAACATCTCATGACAACGTCAAGCGCAACACACCTGGCACAAGATAGGGAAACTAACTCTCCACGACGCTTCACTGCAAATGTGGTTAAGATAAGATAAGATTCAAATTGCGCTATTATTTTGACGAACAAACGTAAAAACAAAGTAGTGTGGTTTTACCAAAAAACGATAACAATACACATCAACGTTTCGACCGTATTCGGTGTATTGTTTTTGTATTTTGTCAAACTACACTACTTTGGGGTTTTACGTGTTTCGCCATTGCTACATAGTTTTACTGCAGTCTTCCCTTATATCAATAATACTATTATTGTGACCAAACTATCGGGATTTTGGTTATAATTGTCGTATACTGCATATAACAAGGAAATGAGAGACAAAAATCAATGAAAGAATGTGCAAACAAGTTAGAGTATACTTACAATGTTATAGATCCATTATAGAGAGCCATCAATTTCAATACTTCATTTGATCCGAGTTTAGAGTAATAAAAACAAATAATTACGTTCTGTCACAGTGGAATAATTAACTTTGATCCATTTTTTTTTCAAAAAGGGATGAGTTAGTTGTTGAGAGATAACAATTGTCTGTGGAAGCTGAATTGCTGGGAACTCATCATCCTCGACGGGAATCAGAATTGTTATGAATGCTATCACATCAGGGATAGGAAGTTGTGGGGAGTTGACAGGAATTATAATTTGTCATTGATTGCTGAACATCCAGTTAGCAAAAAAAATTTACAGATAAATTGGTTTTTATTACTGTCTGACCTGTATTGGGGATTAGGCAAAGTAGATGACTCGGGATGGGAAGAATAACAAGCAGAGGAACTATAAGTAGAGGATGATCACGTAAACGAGGGATTGTTGAAATATCCGAGGCACTAAATTCCACCTTGCACAAAGCACACAAGGAGGCTCGCTCCAGGTGTCTTTTTTTTTTTTTACCTGACACCGAAAGACAAAACATGATTAGAGAATAGACAGATATAGGAACTACTTTTCTTTACTAGACACTGCAGGGGGATGAAAGCTAGGAACATATAAAACTTTTAAAGCAAAGTTGAAATGTCATGCAGAAGAAATGCACAAAACTGAATTGAGTGGAAATGTGTTATCTCTGGGCATGATAAGTACTGATAATGATGATAAACTGTATAATCTTGTCTATTTGTCCACAGATTGCGAATTTATGCAAACTCCGCCTTCAATGATTGCTTGCTCTGCAATTAGTACAGCACTGAAGAACTTGAAAGGTGTTAGTGGCGAGGATCTGTGTAATCTACATGTAATCACAGGCATTGATGTGGTAAGGCAACTTTACTATTTCTTCCTCGTTCGCCAGCTTATAATTCAGGTGGAAAGTTATGACTCCTGGTATTGCGCTTCTGACTCATTTTTGCGTAGGCCTATATTACCCTTTTTACAGGCATGCCTCAACCATATGGACAGCCTCGTCGACTTCCGAGGTACTTGTAGATTAGATCCTTCAAGTAAGATCGTTGCAGGAGATCTGTTGTCCTTGTAACTCTTTCTCGGACAGAGTTAGTGAAGGCATAACGGGTGACTTCTCTATCGGCTTTCCTGCCTTTGGTGAGGTCGTTCTATACGCATCTTAATATAAACACTCTTCAATTATCTTTTTTTGTGCCATAAATTTGGGCTTAGATCTACACATTACTATTTCATATTCTAACATCAAGTATAGGAATGTTTTATCACGTTATTCTTGATTGGGAGCATATAGCTATAACTTATCACTAACACTTGATTAGTTTTTCAATTCAGTTTGCCTAGTGGAATAATGCGACTAATAATGGTTATGCAGGGAATCTTGGCATTCTATTGTCAAATTGTTACTTCTTTCTTCTTTGCGTTCGTTCTTTACAACCAATTTTAATCACTCTGTGATATGTTTGATCTTTGGCAAGAACGTGTATACGTTGCACATTGGTTTGGTAGGCCCCTAAACACATAGACTTCTACACATTTAGGACACATGTATCCGATTTCAGTCAAACCTCCTTAGTCGCCTCTTACAACATGCGTGGCAGGTAACAGTGGTTCTATTCTTTAACCCAAAATTTGGGTCCGGTAACCACTCGGGCACAAATTGTTACAGAAACTACCATTGTTAAGATCATGAAAATATGTTTCGAAATGTCCTTATCTAATTTGTATTCACAAGTATATTTATTTTTTTAAAAAAGAAAAATTCTAAGTTACATGTCAATTCTGTTTGTTAAAGCTATTTAAATACTTCTTGTTCTTACCAGGACTTGATCAGAGCATGCATGGAGCAGGTTGACAGGACTGTCCGCAAGACCATGGATGTTCTGACTCAACCCAACCTGCACACACCAACAAAAGACACACAGAAGCAAGAGCAACCAACAACACCCACAGATGTTCGTGAGATCAACATAATGGCGGTAGACAATAACCAGAGCACACCTTCCCTTGTTTACTGAGCAAAGGATGTTGAGAGCTTTCCTGATCATCCTTAGCCAAATCTGCAAGTCCATTCATCTATTGAGGATTTGTCTCAGCTTGTTCTGCTACCAAATGAAAAACGTCTGGTTTATAGAAGTTTTGAGACGATCTGGCTGCGATTCGATTCTAATCTTCACCATCGAGATAATTATCTTGTCCACCAATACTGTCATTGCATACTGATAACAGATTGAAACCAGGCTTCTTCAATCATATTGACATCTGGCAAATGAGACCAAATTAACACTTGCAGTATCCGATATCTTCAAGAAAAGTCGCAGCTCACCACTAACTGGTCAGTACTTCAGAAGACTTTGTTTTTTTAAAAAGTTCAACCATCATCGCTCTCAAAATGTTTACAGTAAAGTGTTCTAGAATGTTGCAGCACATGATGCCAATTCTGGTAAACATTTTCTAATGTTGATTGTACTTTTTAAAAAAATGTTTATTAAAGCCAATTGGCTGTATCTCAACCTGCAAACTAGCGCAGAATAATGTTACAATAAATTTGGTAAAAAGTTATAATTAACATCTTCCATGAAGATATAAACCCTATAACGGCTTAGATAATGATAGACAGTAATGAATATTCTAGAAGGGTCTAGAGAATGTGCTGTAGAATCACAATATTATATTAGTTATAGATAATGTTTATCATCATTTATCAGTGGTTACCAACTTTGTTTCTATACATGCACCGTCCCCTATCCAGGATAATAAAGGATATATATAAACAAAAAATTATTATTTTGCTTTTTATTCTTAGTTTATTTGATGGTTCTTTAACTTAATTGTGCAGACCCTACCTGAGTTGGAGTCTCCACAGCACTAAGCATAGCACTAGAATTGTTGTAGCTTTTGGGTCAGTAAGAAAGCCGGTACTCTACCCCCACACTATAGAAAAAGGGTGAAAACTTGTACTTCCTGGGGGTTCAACAATAACTTAAGTGTAGGTAGGGAACCATTGTCATCAACAATTTTGTATCTGAAACTTCCCTCTTTCTCACCACAACAACCCCAGAATATGGGAAGAAAAGGGTAGTATTTGCAATGCTTTTATAGAAAAAAAATAAGGAAGTTAATTAGACAAATTGAACAGTTCAGGTTTTTATGTTTCATTGTTATTCACATATAGTAGCTGGGAGTTTTCACATTGTGTTATTCACATTTAGTAGCTGGAGTTTTATGTTTAACATTAGTTATCCACATATAATAGCTGAATTCACATAAAGCGCTGGAGAATTTATTGTTATTCACATAGAGCAGCTGAGAGTTTATAGTTATTCAAATAGAGCAGCTGGAGTTTTCTGTTTCACATTAGTTATCCACATATAATATTATAGTTATTCACATATAGTAGCTGAGAGTTTTATGTTTCACATTAGTTATTCACATATAGTAAGTAGCTAGAGTTTTATGTTTCACATTAGTTATCCACATAATAGCGGAGAGTTTATAGTTATTCACATATAATAGCTGAGAGTTTTGTTTCACATTAAGTTATCCACATTTAATAGCTTGGAATTTTATGTTCAAATGTTAAATTCACCAATGTTGAAACATAAAAACATTCATGATGTTTTGTAACTATTTTAAAGGGATTGAGATGAAAATCTCAACATGCTTTATCAGTGTGGACAAAATAACTAACACACAACTCATACATATTTGGTGCTCTTGATGACCTATTTATACACAAACTGTGTTCAAAGCAACTAAGTTATGGTGTATATGTTTGAATATTTGTGACGGATAAACATATTCCATAGCTACCATCTGCATACCATCATATCAACTGTTTTTGTTTTTTTTGGTCTCCTATTCCTGTTCATACAAAGCAAGTTGATACAGGTAGGGATTTTAGACACGCAGAGGTGCCTGTGCAGATGATATATTTGATTTCTACTTTATTCATCTTTGTGTGGTTATATTGTGAGTTATGCTGTATTTAAAATAAAGTTGATATAAAGGTTTAAAACCGAAGGATTAATTTCATTGCACGGGATTTACCCATATTGCTTGGTCCCTCACCGCAGAAATGGCACACCACCTGCCGAGAGTATTACAGTCTGTAGCTCCTGCAACAATCCCAGGGGCCTCTGGAAAAAAATGCACTCGTGAACACAATGCCGCTGTCAGGATTCGAATCCACAACCTTCGGAACACACTGCAAAGTTTTAGCCATATAGACCACCTTTTTTTATCATTAAATTTGACAACTACCATTGCATTTTTGATGTACCCAGTGGAACATAAGTTGCAAACGTCACTTGGAGTTAAGAGAGAATTTAATAAATAGGAAATAATTAATTCACAAAAATAGGCAATTCACAATGTTGACGTGTTCTGAAATGAAGTCATTTAAATTTGAGTATTCCACTAGTGAATATCAGCGGCAATGGAATCTGGACCTCTAAAACATTCATCTGGACAATAGCCTGAGATGGCATATGTGCCAGCAATGTGCAGAAATAAAACAGAAACTATAGGACATTTTCCTGGAAACTGGGGGAAATGTTTGTGGCTACAGACTTCACAGAGAGAGCTACAGTAGAATAGTGGTCTAGTGAACTCGCTTCTTAGGCTAGTGGTCTAGTGAACTCGCTTCTTAGGCTAGTGGTCTAGTGAACTCGCTTCTTAGGCTAGTGGTCTAGTGAACTCGCTTCTTAGGCTAGTGGTCTAGTGAACTCGCTTCTTAGGCTAGTGGTCTAGTGAACTCGCTTCTTAGGCTAGTGGTCTAGTGAACTCGCTTCTTAGGCTAGTGGGTCTAGTGAACTCGCTTCTTAGGCTAGTGGTCTAGTGAACTCGCTTCTTAGGCTAGTGGTCTAGTGAACTCGCTTCTTAGGCTAGTGGGTCTAGTGAACTCGCTTCTTAGGCTAGTGGGTCTAGTGAACTCGCTTCTTAGGCTAGTGGGTCTAGTGAACTCGCTTCTTAGGCTAGTGGTCTAGTGAACTCGCTTCTTAGGCTAGTGGGTCTAGTGAACTCGCTTCTTAGGCTAGTGGTCTAGTGAACTCGCTTCTTAGGCTAGTGGGTCTAGTGAACTCGCTTCTTAGGCTAGTGGTCTAGTGAACTCGCTTCTTAGGCTAGTGGTCTGGTGAACTCGCTTCTTAGGCTAGTGGTCTAGTGAACTCGCTTCTTAGGCTAGTGGTCTAGTGAACTCGCTTCTTAGGCTAGTGGTCTAGTGAACTCGCTTCTTAGGCTAGTGGTCTAGTAGAACTGCTTCTTAGGCTAGTGGTCTAGTGAACTCGCTTCTTAGGCTAGTGGTCTGGTGAACTCGCTTCTTAGGCTAGTGGTCTAGTGAACTCGCTTCTTAGGCTAGTGGTCTAGTGAACTCGCTTCTTAGGCTAGTGGTCTAGTGAACTCGCTTCTTAGGCTAGTGGTCTAGTGAACTCGCTTCTTAGGCTAGTGGTCTGGGTTCACTTCCACAGTGGCCGTGGAATTTTTCCAGACTGTAACAGCTCTTTGGTCGACCCAGCCTCAACTGTGTGCCAGGAAAACACAGGAAATAAAGGTGACCGAGATGATGTTAGCCACATAACACATCATGTACCAACGGTCAATGAAAAATATAGACCTAATACACTGTATTACCTACACTATCCCTTTCACTGCTACATACTTTCTGAAGGCTGAGCTAAAAATAGCTACTCTTTCTTTCTAGGTCACAAACCTGAATGTACACCTATAGCAGTGACAGTAGCATGTATAACATGTTAACATGTCTTTAGCCCACAGAGGAGAGATAATAACAGACGTGTTAATGCATCTTTAGAAGTGAATGGGGAAAACAAATATATTCGTCCTTAGGAGGAGCTAAAGGGCTATATACCACATGGTATAACAAGGGTCCCATTACTGTTTTTTTTTTTTTTTTACAGACTTCACAGGTGACCGAGGATCTGAACGCAGAAGTTTGCAATGTTTCTATCTTTTAATTATGATTTCTTTTACCCAAATTGATGAAATTGTAACATAGAGATTTGTACAATCTGTATACCTAGTTCCGGAACTAACCACCATTTGGATTAGTTTCAGCCTGTGTACATTTAAACTGACGGTCTTAGGAGATGTGCATTGATGTGATACAACAAAACCTACCTAAGTGCTGTCTTCCTCGGATTGTTATGTTACTATCTGTGATGTGTTGGATGTTTTTGGACGGAGGGCCATTTGTGTTTTATTCTCCATTTTTATATATATTATTTTCCTTCCTAAATTTGTGTTGGGCACAAGGACTACGTAATAAAAGTCATTTGTTGTGGGATATATGTTATTGAAATTTTGACCGTAGAAAGGGCAATCTCAGTACTCTTGTATATTTTGTTTTGCTTTTGTTCCTTCTTGTGGAATTTATTTTTAAATATGTTTAAGACAGCTATTGTCTATGTTGTTTGTGTTCAGCACCGGAGACTTGAGGTATAATTTATGTGTGTTCGAGTTAAAACGCAAGAGCTTTGAGAAAATGTATATTTGTTTTGTAGATAGACAACATTATGAACATATAACTGTTCTGTAATTGATTAACTCTTAGTGGACCACGGCACAAGCCATGTTTTTACAATCCATTTGTTTTTAAGAATAAAAAACGCCCTTTAGTGTGACTCCTGGTAAAAAGGTGTTCAACCCAAAGCCACGTAGTGTGGCTTTTGGTCCACAAGGAGTTGATTGATTGATTGATTGATTGATTAATGGAATAAACTATTGTGTAATGAAAGTGTAAATTCTGCTTTTGTAGTATGATCTCAACAAATTTGCAGAGAATGTCTGCGTATGCAAGACATTTGACCATGGTGCACCAAAACTTTTATGCTCTATTATGCTTGTACATGTTTCTCTGATTGTAATGTCTCCAGTAAATATGTTCTATTAAATGTTTGCGGAATCATTTACATTTTAATGAATGTTTCTGGAATGTGTTACATTATAATGCATGTTTGCTGAAAAACTGAATGGATTCCATTAAAGTGAATGTTAAACCGAATGCATTGCATTATAGCATATTTTAAACTGAATGCATTACATTGTAGCAAATGTTAAACTGAATGCATTACATTGCAGCAAAAGCTAACTGAATGTGTTACATTATAGCGAATTTTAAACTGAATGCATTACATTGTAGCAAAAGCTAACCAAATGCAAACAATTATAGCGATTGTTAAAGTAAATGCATCACATTATAGCGAATGTTGAACTGAATGCAATAAATTATTGCGAATGTTAAGTTGAATGCATTACATTATAGTGGAATTTATGTTGATGTGTGAATGGATAACATTACAGTGAACATTAACTTAATTAATGCATTACACATTATAGTGAATAATGTCTAATTTTTGAACATCATTCATGCAACTAAAATGTGGACCACAAGTTTTTGTAACTTTATTTTTGTCTTGCTTAAAGAAATGTAATACAAGAACTCATTTATGGACTTTGGTGAAGTCAGTAACCAAAGTCTGATAGACAAGAAACTGTTTACATATATCTTATTTGACAATGTTGTCCATGAACACATTCTGTGGTATTGTTGACTTCTAGATTATTTAGAGTTGATTTGTTTTTTTCTCTCTTCCTTGATTGATTATTATTCATGTACACATTATGCAAATTTTAGGCCATTTTACCAGCTCATTATTTCGGCAAGAAAGTGCACTTAAAACATTGTAACCTGGCATCTTTCTGTATCTGTCATTTACTAGCCAGATTTTTTAGTTACTCATACATCATTATGTATTTCAAAATTCATCACATACACACAAGCCTTATACCATCTTAGTAAGAAACATTATATACAGCCTGTTTAGTGTACGTATATATATATGGCATTTAGTCATTGTGTCATACTTTGTGCTGGTGGTGATTTTAGTTTATAGTTTGTAGCATGATTTAGTGTGTGAATATATTTAGTCTAGTTTAAATACACTTTCAGAAATCTTTCTCTCCAAGTGTTGTTTAAAACTAGACTAAAAAGTAATCTATATTTGATTTGGGTAAGAGTATCATATACTTCTTGTATATATAGTTCATAGTTCTTGTATATATGTTCCCGTATTCTCCGACATGTTAGTTACGCTGTTTTTCTTCTTTATTTAATGAAACTAGTAGATTAATTTGACAACATTTTCATACCTACTTTGTGTTACCAGAGCCAAACATGGACAATGAGCAAAGTGCTGCAGTCGCAAGAAATAACTACATGTGAAATGTGTTGCCTGCGAAAAGCTACCAGCAACACCATAAAAGACGAGTCATCAACATAAGAAAGAAAGTTGGCACAGAACCTTGCTTGAATTACACTGAGAAACAATGAATGAAGTGGTTTGGTGGCTTAATAAGAGTGCACCCAAACTCCACAATATACCAAGTCTTCTACAACACAGAACGTTAGAAAAGAAGGCGAGAGGTAGACCGTGAAAAAGATGGTTAGATGGCATAGTAGAATCTCATAGCAAAGAGCAAAAATAACAATCACCCAGATTTAGATGAGCAGAGCCCCGAACATCAACGCAAAGTGATGTAGATGACAAGTGATGTACTAGTTCAAAGATTTTTTCTTACTACTTTCCAAGTAATGACACTAGCTACAAGCGCACTCTTAAGTGTGCAAATAGCTACAAGCGCACTCTTAACAGTGTATAAATAGCTACAAGCGCACTCTTAACAGTGTGTAAATAGCTACACGCACACTCTTAACAGTGTGTAAATAGCTATAAGCACACTCTAACAGTGTGTAAAGTACATCTTCTTCTTTACGTTCGCTCTTTACGACCAATTTTAATCACTTTTTGTGAAATGTTTGATCTTTGCCAAGAACGTGTTTACGTTGCACATTGGTTTGGTAGGCCCCTAAACGCATAGACTTCTACACGTTTAGGACACGTGCATCCGATTTCAGCCAAAAAGTACATCTCATCAAGTGTCTACATTTTGTCTACAAATTTCTACAGTTGTCCAATGTCAACATTTGTTGTTTCTCATGTCAAACAAATGTTTCAAACATATTTATGTTTGAACCATGCAGATTCTTTTTTTTTTTTTTTTCTTTCTGTTCTCTCAGGATGAAATGTTGTGTGTAATATGAGTACCTCATTTTTGTGTTCTTTCTTGTTTTGAAATGTTTACTGGTTATTAGTAGTATAGAAATATTCTAGATCAGAGGAACCATAGAGATGTGGATCAGACTGTTCTCAAAATGCAAACGTTTATTGAGACATTTTGATTACACATATCGAACTCAATTCCATGGAAGAGATTTAACTCCTTGTAGACCAAACGCCACACCACTTGGTTTTGGGTTGGATGCCTTTTTTTTTACCAGGAGCCACACTAAAATGTGTTTTTTTTTTCTCTAAAAACATGGCTTGTAAAAACATTTTTCCCTGCTTTACTAAGAGTTAAGCAAGTTGCCTAGGACAGAGTGGTATGGGGAAATTACTTGCAGGCACTTTGTAACGTATTACGGTACAAGGGAAATATATATGTATTGAGAGAACTGGGGGAAATGGAGTAATATTGAGACAGTATGTGTAACTGAATTCTCACATATCTCTTGATTTTGATGTCAAGGCTTCTGTAAATTTCAATGGTATCAAGGTTGTAAGTACATTCATGATAAATCAGTTCATATTCTTGTTGACTTTGTGTGGCATTTTACGTTTGTGAATCATATATCAAATGTAACCAACCTTGCAAAGAACAGATATTGTTTATCGTTGTTTGAGCTACTACATGATAGTGTCAATTGAGAGATCTGGCATAGTCAAGTGGTTATAGCTGGTGTAAAGGGGTTTGACAGCTGATTTAACCCTTTCGCTGCTAAATACTTCCCTAAGGCTGAGCTAAAAATAGCTACTCTTTGTTTGTAGGTCACAAACGTGAATGTACGCCTATAGCAGTTACAGTAGCAATGTATAACATGTTAACACGTCTTTAGCCCACCGAGGAGAGATAATAACAGTTGTGTTAATGCGTCTTTAGAAGTGAATGGGGAAAACGTATATATACGTCCTTAGCAGCTAAAGGGTTAATAAAGTGGTTAGACTGCGGGTCTAGTTGAGTGCTTAGACTGCGGGTCTAGTTCAATGGTTAGACTGAGGATCTAGTCGAGTGGTTAGACTGCAGGTCTAGTCGAGTGGTTAGACAGCGGGTCTAGTCGAGTGCTTAGACTGCACGTCTAGTCGAGTGGTTAGACAGCGGGTCTAGTCGAGTGGTTAGACTGCAGGTCTAGTTCAGTCAGATAAGATCGCTGACATTGTCAAGTGGTTAGATCATAGGATCACATCCCCAGTAAACATCTTGTTGATACAGCGTGATGTCCTGATCTAGGAATGTAAATTACTACCAACAATTGATCAAGTTTTACACTTAAGATTACATTGTGTGTGTGTGGTTTACTATGTAAATTTACTATAAAAACTTCCATTCAACAATTTTAATGAATATTTTTAGCATTATTTTACAAAATCAACCTGGTATCATTGACTGGACTAATGAAGACCTAGAAAATATGACCTCCATGTACAGAATGACCTTTTATGTAAACAAATAAAGAACTGCACGAATGACAGTCCACTCAATTACCTCAACAATAAAATTAAAAAAAATAAAAACTGTCTGGTTGCATGTATGATGGGGTCATTTTCCACAATTTGGGCAATTTGAGAAAAGTTAAGGAAACATTTAGAATAATGATTATTGAAGCTGAAGAATGCTTAAACATTGGTCAAATGGAAACGTTTAGATAATGTTTATTGAAGCTGAAGGATGCTTAAACATTGGTCAAATGGAAACGTTTAAATAATGTTTATTGAAGCTGAAGGATGCTTAAACATTGGTCAAATATAAACGTTGGTCTTTCAGCTGCTTGTTTCACGAACTTTTAGCTACTGTGATAAATAGGATGGTAAACATGCAATAGCTTCATTGTGGTAAAGAGGAAGATGTAGGCTAAGGTGACCTGATTTTATTTCTAATGTATACAGTGTATTTTTGATTCTTAATTTTTAAATAGATTGTTTCACTAACTTTTGTCATTTGATTTTCATTCTCGTTTTTCATCTCGTTGAAGACATCCACTAAATTTCTTTATTTCTAATGTGGTTTCAATGAATGCTTTCAAATTCGTTACAATTAGTCTTATCATTTGTATAACCATCATTTGTTCAGCTGCACTTTTGGAAAATTGATTCTAAATAAATTCAGAGCCAGTTGTTGTGCAGTTAGAACACATGTCCTTGAAAATGATGATGTGGGTTGAAAACCTGGTTAGGTCAGGTATATCTCAAAGTGCAGTATCATTTAAACAACAAAACTAACTTGCACAATAATCAAATTGGATTATTTTCTGTCTAGACATCTCCATTGCTGCCTCCTATTGCTATGATAATTTATGCATACATAAATCCACCATTTTCTTCTATTAACCTTGAATATTTTGACCTATTTTTGGGTACTCATCTGCTTGCCTTGTTCAGCTTGAGGGTGGCGGGAATAGGGGATGGGATGGAGGGGAGGAAAGAACTATCAACAATGCAATTAATAAACATTATTATGTACAGTTGTATATGCGATTATATAAACCTATGTTATGTTGTAGTTATAATCTCTGATAATCTCTTATGTGTCTATGATAATATGAAACATGTTTGTACATCAGCATGATGTTCCAGATAATATGTTTTTATATAAAGATACTTCACACAGCGTAGGATACTTCACTATATTGCACAGTTTACATATAGTGGCAACTTTTCTTCTATGCTTTTGAGAAAATTAAAGCCATAGGGGATTCTCCATGCACCACAAAGTTACAAGCGAGGAATGAATGTTTGTGCATCAGCTGCAGCCATTAAGATCTAGTTATAAATGAATTTTTTTTAATAAAGAAATCTCACACAAGAGTAAGAAGCTTCCAGGTGGTGCCTGGAAGAAGAATGAAAGACCTAGAAGACTATGACTGCAAGGTGTCATTGACGATCTGAGAATGACTGCTGCTGAGGCCAAGAGTTTTTCAGGACTGCTGTCATAGGTGTTAAGTTCCGGAAGTGACAAGCTACTTGATGATGATAATGATAAGTAAGAGGCTTCAATTCACAATATTGTGGAAATAAACAATGAAACATCGCTTCATAAAGATTGTAAGATGTACAATTTAATCAAATTGTTCATTAGAACAAATATTCTAATATGCATGCTCAAATTTAACCGGGGTCAGTCTAGAGTACAGTTGGTATATACAGCAAAACACCTTGTATAAACAAAGTAAAAACCTGTGTGTGAGCTACAAAAGACAGTGAAGTTCAAACAAGAGACACCATTGAATGTATCGAAAATATTTCAAACGATCGAAAGGAATGAAACAAAGTAAAGTAGTTTTACAAAGTTGTTATATAATGATATATGTAGTGACAATACTGTAGTAAATAATTGTGTGAAGCTTCTAGTTAAATATCAAGATACTTACAGTAAAATAACGCGATCTCTCTGTAGTCTTATCAGCTGTGGCCTGCTTTGATGTGATACTGTAAAAATATAAATGGTGAGCCACCTGATTTTATAACAGACTGATCGTCGAATTTGTTGACCATCAGAATTAGAAGATACTTAGCCTGTAAATACAATACATATATTGAGAATAAGAAGAAATAAACAGGATGTTATGTACAATCCAAGTTTTATTTTAGTTTTGACCAGTCATTGTTCATTTTTGATTGAAATTATTATATTTAAGAGAGATTTATGAGGTATACTAGATTCTTTGTAATTCAGTTTTTCATTGGTTATATACATATATTATGAGGGAGTGTTTGGTTGAATAGATTAGAGCGCTGCTTTCATGCGGGGAGACCTGTGTTCAATTCACGATAAAGCCAAGGATTTTTTTAAATGTGAAATGAAAAATCCTAACGGGAACAACTTCGTTGCCACTGCACTATCCATGCGGCCATTAAATTCCTCAGTCTCTCGTCCCACCTGTCCGACACCGCCCTAAAAGCGGTACTACATGCAGTAAGGACAGTTTTGAAATACATATTGTCTGTACACACTTCAGGTAGGGCTAGGATATAATCCTACAGGTAGAACTAGGATATAATCCTGCAGGTAGAGCTAGGATATAATCCTGCAGGTAAAAGCTAGAGATATAATCCTACAGGTAGACTAGATAATCCTCAGGTAGAGCTAGGATATAATCCTGCAGGTAGAGACTAGGATATAATCCTGCAGGTAGAACTAGCTACAGGTAGACTAGGATATAATCCTGCAGAACTAGCTCAGGAAACTAGGATATAATCCTGCAGGTAGAACTAGCCTACAGGTAGAACTAGGATATAATCCTGCAGGTAGAACTAGGATATAATCCTGCAGGTAGAACTAGCCTGCAGGTAGAACTAGGATATAATCCTGCAGGTAGAACTAGGATATAATCCTGCAGGTAAAACTAGGATATAATCCGGTGAACTAGCCTACAGGTAGAACTAGGATATAATCCTGCAGGTAGAGCTAGGATATAATCCTGCAGGTAGAGCTAGGATATAATCCTGCAGGTAGAGCTAGGATATAATCCTACAGGTAGAGCTAGCCTACAGGTAGAACTAGAATATAATCATAGTATAGTGAACAGATTGATATTTAGTCATAATTTCAATCTTTAAGTGACCTTTGTCCTGTTTATTACAAATGAATATCCAAATTAATTACTCAAGTTGATTGTTTAGAAACCGGGCCGTGGGTGGCTGAACCTTGCAGTGTTTCCAACATGTAACTTCGTGTTTTGTCATTCTTTCCGATCCAGAAGCACTTCAGCTCGGTGGCATGGACATCGTAACCTTCGGGTCGGTGGTACGAATACCGTAAATCTGGAGAACATGAGGCTTTTTTCAATCAGCCCGCGGAATTGAACCCGCACTCACAGAGGGCTTGTCGACCAACGCGCTACAAACACGCTGGGCAGGCGGGCTTGTCTTTCTTATAAAGGCAGTCAAACCAGACCCACACACTGCATGTGTTTCCAGTAAGTGAGGTTCACTGGCTAACCTATTCCTTCGGCCAATTAACCGAAATTACACAGAAACTATCATGCTGTTTTAAAAATGAATTTGAAATGGAAATGTTAATTTATTGTCACAGATTTTCATAACATCAAAAATAGGTTCTCCCTTATAAGTTAATATATTTGATATCAATTTTTGCCTTCTTTTTAATGGGACAAGCTAGATCTATCTATTTTGTATATAATTATCAAGACTGAGACCAAAATATGATGGTGGAAGATTCGATTCCACAATTGTCAAAAATCTGTAATGCCTTAACTTTTGTGTGTGTATATCCATGGTTGTCATTTTATTCTGTAATGTTTGTATATAAACTAATGTTTAATAAAAATTATAAAAGATGCCACATATTCGCTATGTTGTTTGTTTATACATTTTCTACTTCTTGTTGTGTAGTTTATTTTGACACCCTACAAGACCTGAATATCAAGGAGCATTGGCTCGTTGGTGGCATCTGTGGCTTAGGGATAGTGACTCGGTCTATTAACCCCGACGTTCTGAGTTCGAATAACGCTGCGGACAGTTTGGTAGCAAATTGTTTCGCGTGGATTTTTACAAAAGGACGATGGCACCACCCGTTCAGAAAGCAATGGCAAACTACTGAACGTAATAACGTCTAAGAAAATCCCAAACAGCGTTACAAAGCTGAGGTTGATTCGCAAAGTCCTGTAAAGGATATGCAATTCAAATCAGAACAAAAGAAAAAATTGGCTCATAAATAACATATTCCGGAAGATGAAATATTTTGGCCACAGTGGTCTGGAGAGAAAGGTAATGCAAGGCATGGTTTCTGGAAAACGAGGCGGGGGCGACGAAGATAGCAGCAAGACATCAAAGAAACCTTGAACATGACGCTGGAAGAGGTCGGAGAACTTGCAAGAGACAGAGCTTTTCAGGCAGGCTGTGATGAAGGCGACGTTCAGCAAGGGACATGCTACTACTTGAGTTTATTTTGAGGCTGATGGTCATGAGAAACATTGAGAAAGCCACAAATACCAACACATGACGATTATTATAATATGAGCAGATTGGAACAAGATGTCATTCTGCCACAGGACACAATCGACTCCGCAGCCACATGTATATAAAATTCAAGATTGGCAATTCAACCATGTGGACAGGCACACCAGACTGCAGAGCATATACTTCAAGACTGCCCCGAATATGATACACTGAGGCAAACTCACTGGCCTAACGAAACAACACTCGACAGAAAACTATACGGACCTCTGTGTGAGCTACAAAAGACAGTGAAGTTCATACAAGAGACAACATTGAATATATAGACATATTTCAAGCAAACGAAAGGAAGGAAGGATGAGAAACATTTAGTACAAAACTATTTCGATGAGTGTTCTGCGTTCAAACCTATCTATGCATATAGAACAGACGTTATGCAAACAAAATTATATGAATCTTTTATGAAACTGGATGTGTTTAGATACCCCAAATTTAAAAAAACATCGTTTAAAAGCCGAAGGATTGACTTCATTGCACCGGGTTTTACCCCATACGGCACGGTCCCTCTCCGCAGAACTGTCACGCCACCTGCCGAGAGTATTGCACAAAGCACGAACTCCGTAGCTCCAGCAACAATCCTAGGTGTCTCTGGAAAAACTGCACTCGTGAACAGAATGCACTCGAGATCCACCAATATAAACTAGTAATGCTCACAGCGATTTACCACCAAGAATAAATAGTGGTTTTAACAATCCTAGCTTCTTCTTCTTCAAACACTCCGTATGGATCACTTGTGAACCAATCTGTGTGATTTGTATGTGATCCGAGCCTAAGAGCGATTGTACGTTGTTGTCAGTTTTGCGCCTACAAGTAGATCAGCACATCCGATTTCTGCGATGCTTTTTATTTACTATGGTAGTCTACCTAGGTCCTTCGTCAGTCGCTTCTTACGACGTGCCTTGTAAGTCTCAGTGGTACTATTCTTTGCTTCCTTCAAGCACCAGCAACACGGACAATCAATGATAATGATGATATATAGAAAAAATAGATGTCCATTATTCACCGTTTACAAGAATAATACAAAGGTAAAAACTCTTAGGACAACGATGATGTATCCCGAAACATGGCATAATGTACTCATGCTCTTTTGCTCAGATCATATGCACGTTTCAAGGATAGTTGAGAAGTGGTTGATTTAGAGCGAACGCAATTCTGTGCAAACTGATGTTCCCATGTGCTCAGTGTGGACACTATCACGGACTAGGCAGGCGAACCTGAATATCACGTGGTGAGAACTTGAATATCCCCTCAGCAAGATGCAGTATTTGCATAGAATGGGTGTCTATCTTTCTTTCTCTAATAATGTTTGCTTCACAGCGTCAGGTCAAGAAGAGATTTCTAAAACGGGCCCTTGTATGCGCTTCGTAGATATTCTCTTTCGTCGCCTCTGTTATCTCTGAGGTTCATCTTTTGCGTGGCCGGCCTTTTGCATTGTACCCGTTGTATCGGAGCAGATTGCTCTTTGAGGTGCACTGTCTGTTGGTAATCTGCTTACGTGGCCGAACCATTTAATTTCTTGTTTCTTGATGAAGTCTAGTACTGATGTTGTACCCATTTTTTTCCTGATGTCTTCATTTCTCAACCGGTCTCTTCTTGTTACACCCAGCATTCTGTGTAGATACTTCATCTCTGTTGTGACTAGTTTTCTTCTATCGTTTGTTGTCAGTGACCAGGTTTGGCACCGGTAACATAATGTGGGAGAAAGATTGTGTTGAACATTGCTCTTTTTGTGTTCATGGTGACATGTTTGCATCTTAAAATTGGCGCCATTTAAAATGGATATGAACGGAATAATGCAACGCGTAGGACGTTTGCTTATTCAAATTGGACATAAATGGCTTGTGGGTTTGTTTTCACATCCCGTTCCACAAGTGAGGAAAGAAACTGACCCTTCTACTTCCTGTATACTAGGTTCTGAAAACGTGAAGTAACAGACACATCTTATCCTATGTTCTGCAAAAGCTTCGGACATGTTCATTTGTTCATGAAATCATCATCAAACAGCTTGACCTGAGCAGAACTTTGCCACCCCAACAGTCCTTGAATTTCTCTCTCTCATAGGCCAGATGTCCTCCCTCTGCAGCCGTCATGTTCAAACTATCAGTTACATCATGAATCCATCTTCTCCGTGGTCTTCCTCTTCTCTTTGCCGGTATGCCTCCTTTCCATATTATTGTTGGGGTTCTCTAGGCATTGCCTTGGAAGGTAGTCTGCCATTGCTTTCCTTCCTGGCAGTGACTATACTGGTCCATGACTGTAACCATTGTCTCTATTACAGAGATCCTCTTCTACCGTCGTGAGTTTTGAGACGCTAACCATTGACACTCTGTCGGCTGCTCCTCACTCATCCACCACCTGCTCCATGGCTTTCACGTGAACCTATCGGTGGGGGGCTAAACGGTACTCCACCTTGCCTAAGGGTGTCCCGTAGACTAGCGGAGGGAAGGAGGCGTCTTACATCTCCTTTGATAGAGGTTTACCTCTACCCCGCTACCCATGTTCATAAGATAAATGCTTGTAAATCCAGAACACACCTACATGTGCCATTCCCCTTTCTGCAACTTCAAAATGTCAGCAACAGAAGACGTATTCTTTAGCTCTAGGCGGCGACTTTAAATATTTCCTTGACTCATAAATAAAAGTACCCATTTTTAGCATGGCTGACTGGGAATTTGAGTGCACCGGGAATTTAACAGCGTTGCGTCGGTGCGCACTCCCAGTTCACAGTCATTGTCCTACGTCTGTGCACTTAAAAGAATCGCTAACATAAAAATTATTCGGCCATTGCAGACTTCTCTTATGTAGAAAGTTGAATGAAGTAATGGTTTCTGAAGGTCTAATCTAAAAAATGAAAAATACCTGGAACCAAACGAACCGTATCTTAAGTTGTTCTAATATTGGATCCTGGGCTTCCTGTTTCTTTTATAACGGCTCTGGCGAATGGTGAACATCTGGTGAAAAAAAAATCAACCACTGGGATCAAGATTGTTACTGTTCGAAGCTATGGTTGCGGTAATTCTATGAGACATTTCTAACACAGCAGGACCACTGGGTGATGTAGGTGCTGAGCCCACCAGATCGTGGATACGTTCTGATTTGTATCAAGAATTTGTCCGTTGATCCACTCCGATTGTTGGGGAGTTGGAGGTGGATAAATGGGATATTCTTCGGTCTCTTCGCGACTGTCTTTTGGATGAAGACACTAAAATAGATGTTGAATCGATCCTCCAAAGCAGTTTGGAGTTACCCGTTGTACAAGTCGAACTGGGTGCCTGAGGGACAGAGTGAGGAGTGTGTAACCAACAAGCCACAAGAACCATCAGTATGCATACTCTTCGATATTTGTTGGGAAAGACTGAGCACCTATGAGTCTGTGCAGAGTGTAGTGGCGTCAGTTTAGTAACCAATAACACTCCGACTAAGGTATGCTCAGACAAATATTCCTCTTCATATATACAATGTCATTTGGACAGTGTTAGGATGTGCAAGAATATAGACAAGACTTCATAGCTTACCACACGGAAAACAGTACATCTCATCCTTAACAGTCATGGATAGCCCGTCTGCCCAGCGTGTTCGTAGCGCGTTGGACGACGGGTGACAAGCTCCCTGTGAGTGCGGGTTCAATTCCGCGACTGGCAGAAAAGCCACAGGTTCTCCAGATTGACGGTGTTTGTGACACCAAACCGAAGGATTACGATGTCCATGGCACCGAGCCGAAGAGCTGTAAGCTCATATGCTTCTGGATCGGAAAAAAAACCGATACCCAGTAATGACAATATGATACGTACCAGTGGCGGCTCGTGATCATATTTGTTGGTGGAGGCCAGACAAAAATTTCGGAAAAATCATGGTTTTGTGTTAGGTTATAACCAAATGTTGCTCAGACAACTGCTCAGATATAAAGATGTTTGCAAGGCCTCAATGAATTACTTTTCTATCGGTGCCAGCAAATGGGAAAAAAAACTAACTGATGATCGAGATATATGGAAAACAACATTATGCCTAGGTACAGATTCTATTCCAGAGAGACGTAGGGATGAGCTGAAGACAAGAGAGACAAGCGAAAACTCAGAAGTTGTCGTAGTGAAACACTTACAATTGATCGTCTGTAAAGACGAAAAAGGCCATATATACTTTAGTATTAATGTGGAGGTGCTGAATGAGATCAAGACATAGAGAAAGCTTATTATCAATATAAGAAAAAGGCAGTCATCATTTTTCGGGCATGTGATGAGGAGGGGAGGTTTTGAACACATTGTAACAACTGACAAAAATGGAAGGGAGACGAGACAGAAGAAGACAGAAAGAGAAAATATTAGACAATCTGACTTTATGGCACGAAAGAGCGTCAACATCTGAGATGTTACTAAATACCAGAAACCGAGATTTGTGGAGATAGCTGACCGCCTACGCCAACCGGCACGGCACCTAATGATGATGTTATGTAAAGAAGTGACTCATTTAAGACTTCATCCCTACTACCATAAATAAATATCTTTAAAATAAGATCAGTCATGCAATAAGACCATCACATTCTATACAACCATTTATATTTTTGTCACAGTTCTGAAGTTATACAATTGTGATGTTAATAAAAACAATTTTAAACGCTCTTAATACGGTCTAGCTATTCGGGATTTCCCCAGTCGTTGATATGAATGTTATGCTTCAATACAGTTGTCTGAATTTGTCAGTTTCGTAAACCGTTTATTCTTCAATTTCTCGGAAAAAAATGTGATTGTTCCAAGTTTTCTGGAAGAGCTGTTCAATTGTGTAGTTAATTGTCTATATTGTCTTCTGTTGAGGCTGAATCTGGTACCGTTGTTTTCTTGTTTTTTCATTTCTGTTTTGTCTCACAGTCAGGATAAGAAGAGATTTCTAGAACAAGCTATTGTGTGTGCTTTATAAATAGTGTCTTTCGTCGTTTCTGTTAATTCCGAGGTCCACCTATTGCGTGGCCGACTTTTTGCTTTGTATCCTTCTTCTTCTTCTTCTGCTAACATTCTTCACGGCCAATTTGATCATTCTTATTGTGATGTATAATTGGTCCACTGGCAAGAACGGAGTGATCTACGTCGGGACGATTGTGCGCCCATGGTGACTAGGCCCGCCCGTCCGTTTTCAGCCAGCTTTTGATTTACTAGGTGAGCTTTCTAGGTACGATCCTTTCGGATCTACGCCTTTTCGATCAACTTTGCCGTATATTTGGGCTTTGTGATCTACGCCAAGACAGTGAGTTACGCTGCTTTACCCGTTCTGACTGAGAAATATTTCTCGGGCTTGTTAGCTTGTCCTCGGACGGCGTCTTACTCGTATAAAACACCGTGTAAAGTATCGGCCTTCGCCAATGTTCAGGACCCGGGCTTCCTGTTTGATCCGTACATTGTCGGCCTTGCTTTACCGTACATTTTGAGTTTGATCCGGGAAGGAACATTCTCAGCCTTTTCTAGACGCGTATCGGTACGTGGCAATTTGCAATTTACCTCGAAATCACTGGCATGGGGCCGAGTACAAGCAATGTAGAGGGTCGTTTCAGTGGGCACTATAAGCGTAACTGAGGATTTTGCGCTCGCCGGCATCACCCGCCCCAGTTATTCCGGGGATGTTAGTTACGACTGCAATCGAACCTTGCCCAGTTGCCCCAAGGCTGGCAGTTCCGTTAGGCATCACCAACCTCAGTTCTTCCGGGGATGTTAATTTTAATCGCACAGTACCTTGCACGGTTTTCCCAGGGCGGTAGTTTCGTTATGCACTAAACGCAACTTGTTCTTTTGCGCTCGGCAAACCTTGCCCAGTACATGTATCTGCACCAGGCTACCAATGCGGGTCAGCTGCAATCTTCTCTCGCACCTTTTTTTGAACCTCGACTGATTTAATGAGCCATTCGCGGTTTCACCGTGAGACAGTGTGAACTTAGACATGCATGGCTTAATCTTTGAGACAAGCATATGACTACTGGCAGGATCAACCAGATAGCTGTCATGGACGAGACCGGACCGACAATGCTCGGGGTAGGGAGACAGCGCTCTGTGCAGAGCGGATTCCGACGTCCCCGGCGAAAATGCGAAATTGAAGCGAAACGACCGAGCGCTCGCTTCCCACAGTTTTGCCGGCAAGACTTGCGCCTCGCCAAGCAAAAAAACGACACCATGTTACTACCTGCGGACCCACAAGCTCGTTGCGAGAGCCGGGCCTTTTAACGAGACCACCGTCGAGCGTTTACAATTTTAGACTGACTGCATCACACCGCGACCGAGAAACTCCGATATACGGACACACACACACCACCCATAAGACCGCGCGCGGCGAGCGAGCGAGTCTTAATAGCAGACGCTACCTTGTCCCTTATTCGCTGGGAGCCTCGTTCGCGTGAAAAAGCGAGGAGGCACGCGCAGCCGTTAGAGACTATGCACGCAATTGGTTATCGACATTGGGAACCGCGTTCGCTGACTGGCTCGCCCGTCCGGTTATTTTCAAAACGGGGAGGCACAGTTTGCAGACGCACAACCCGTACTGGAGTAACATTGCTTTTTGCTTTGTATCCATTGTACTGGAGTAACATTGCTTTTTGAGGTGCACTGTTTGTTGGTAATCTGCTTACGTGGCCGAACCATTTAATTTGTTGTTTCTTGATGAAGCTCAGTACTGATGTTGTACCCACTTTTTCCTGATGTCTTCATTTCTCAACTGGTCTTTTCTTGCTACTCCTGGCATTTTGCATAGACATTTCTCTCTGTCGTGACTAGTTTTCTTCTATCATTTGATGTCAGCGTCCAGATTTGGCACTGATAACATAATGTGTGTAGAAAGATTGTGTTGAACATTGCTCTTTTTGTGTTCATGGTGACATGTTTGCATTTGAAAATTGGCGCCATTTGTTATGATGGAGATATGTTGGGCACACCTTGAGAAGAAATAATCAAAGAATATCAAAGCAGGCATTGAAGTGGGATGCAAAGGGTTCAAGAAAGAGAGGTCAACCTAAGGAGACCCTGAAGCGAACTTTGGAGGCAAGAAATATCGGTCTCAGTTCCATGGAGGAGATTGAGCGAGTTGCCCAGGATAGAGCGGTATGGAGAAATTACTTGCAGGCCCTATGTAACGTATAACGGTACGAGAGGAATTATTTATTATTTGTTCTATCATTTGATTTGCTTTGTTGCATCTGTGTTGGATATCATTAGTTATACTTCCGTTGCATTCTATACACAGTATATAAGCTTATGAGTATCTATGATGATCTGCTACTCCAGCTGAAAAGGCATTTGATGATGTGGAACGCCCCTGTGTGTTGCTGGGACAATCTAGGGAAGCAAAGAATAGTAACACTTCAACCTACAAGGCATGTCGTAAGAGGCGTCTAATGCAGGAGCCTAGGAAGTTACCCTAGTAAATAAAAAGCGTCGCAGAAATCGGATGTGCTGGCCTACATGTAGATGAATAACTGGCACAGTGTATAAACGCTCTTAGGCTCAGATCACATACAAATTACAAATAGTGGTTTAATAAGTGACAAAGATGGTGGGGAATATCATTTTTCTGTTCGTTTTCTCCGCTCTGGTAATCGTGCACGCTAGATCATCAAGTTTCTAAACAAGGTGGAGTTTTTTTCTGCTTCATGTGGGTGTTCATACTAAATATTAAAATTTCTCGCCAGGGTAAAGTTCGGAGGAAAAGACGGAAATAATGTGCGCAAATTGGACATGTGCAGATATCTTGGAAGTTAAATATGACAATAAGAATAGGTCGACTACATGTCGATGTTCGAATCCAATTTGAAATATTACATGCTTAATTGAATTTCTATAGGGAGACATCTTTGGTACGCCTGCCCTAGATGTGTAAGGCATACAGTCGTTCTTGTCTAAGGCCAAATATATCACAAAGAGTGATTAAACTGATCGTAAAGAACGAATGCAAACAACAACAATTGTATTTCTGCTAGATTCACCAACACAAGTTGTTCTGCAATTTGATGAGTCCCTCTTTTCGGACCTGGTCAAAAGCCTTCCTCATATCATTCCATACTGTTAGTATATGCTTTTGTCTCTTGAAGTCTATCTTTGATCTCACGAGTAATGTAGGTAACTTGATCTTTTGTTGATCTATGCCAGCGTTTCCCAAAGTTAGTGGAACCGCCCCAGTGGGCGCTGAAGAGTTCTAGGGGTGGGGGGTGTAATAGGGGTTCAGAAGAATTTGGAGAGTATTCAGGAGGTAAGGGGTCTGTGGCTCCTTAAAGAAGAAATTAATCATAAATATTTTAAAATAAATTATTTTCATGATTTTGCGATTGAATAGTCATTTAAAATTTGAATTCTACATTTTAATTCATCTTATGCCCGTCTTACACGATCCATTTTTCATCAATTTTCTATTTCATGCATATAATCATTTGAAAATTGATCATGTATGACAGAAATATATACATCAATTTTATATGTCAAAGAGAAAACAGAGCATGTGTATATGGGAGGGCGGGGAGTGAGGGGGGCGTTGGCAAACTGTTATAATGTGGAGGGGGCGTTACAAAATATATGTTGTGCAAAGTGGGCGATGGGCCGAAAAAGTTTGGGAAACTGATCTATGCTGACGGAATCCACTCTACTGTGGGAATACATGTTGCTACTGGTCCATGTGAGAGAGAAGCTGTAGCGTAGTTGTTAGTGAACTCGCTTCTCAAGGCTGGTGGTCTGGGTTCAGCTCCGGCAATGGGCGTGGAATTTTTCCCGACCGCGACGGCTTCAGGTCGACCCAGCCTCAACTGGGTACCAGACACGCTCTGGGAAAGTAAAGGCGGCCGGCGTGATGCTGACCACATCACACATCGTGTGCCGACGGTCAATGAAAAATACAGGCCTAACACTGTATTGACCTATATACCACGAGGTATGAAAGAAGGGTTCCTTTACTTTTTCTTTTTTACTGGTCCATGTGCCATTTGACGGATCCTTATTTTTGGAGGATTGAATCAGAGCAGATAACCAAACATGGAGATCATCAATGCCGCCATCAAAGACGGACCATGTTAGCACTCGCATCCAACAGTGAAAATGTAACATTTACACACCTCACAGTTACTGCTCAGATATCTTACACGGATTCGGGTATTTACTGTGTGTCATTCTGAATTACGGAGACAACGTCTTTCTCTCTCTCTCTCTCTCTCTCTCTCTCTTTGAACTACTGAACATGAAAAACTGAAAGCAAAAGAAAAAATGACAAACGAATGTAATAAAAGAATGTGCATAAAGAGGCCTTCTTCTTCTTCTTCTTCTTCTTCTTGCATGTGCTCGCTATGAATTCGGGTGTAGTCATTCTGTAGTGCTTCTGACTGATTTTTGCGTGAAGGACTGTTTTTCTTTTTATCAGTGTCCTTCCCTCTTCCCCACCTCCCGCCATACAGGTACGTCTTCTCCAACTTCAGAGGTATAAAGGGCATAAAGTAGAATTGATAATTTTAAATGGTTTAAATCCGAAGGATTGACTTCATCGCACCGGGTTTTACCCATATGACTCAGTCCTCTCCGCAAAATGGACGTCACCTGCTGAGAGTATTGCACAAAGCAGAGCTCTGTAGCTCCAGCAACAATCATAGGTGTCTCTGGAAAAAACTGCACTCATGAGCACAACGGCGCGGTCCGGATTCGAAACCAGGACCTTCGATTCACAAGGCAAAGGGCGTAACCACTTAGCCTCAGAGACCCACAGTATTGTTAAGTAGTTTGTACCAGGTTTTGTTCTATGGCTCTGTCATTCTCCACAGAAATAGCTCACCACCTGCAGAGAGCACAAAGCAAGAATTCCATAGCTCCAGCAACAATCTTAATCAATCTTCTAAAATAAATGCATTCACGAGCATAGCAACACAATATGGATTCGAATCAACGACCTTCAGAATTCAATGCAATCTGCTTAACCACTTTGCCACATCGACAACCTGTGGTATGATTCCCAAATATAACAACCGGATCCAATATGGTGACGTACTGTGTCTGACCTTGTATCTCAGACAAGATTCAGACGTCTGTAGTTGCTATAAATGTATTGTAATCAGTTCGTCTCGTCTGCATCTTTTTTTCTTTTTCTCTTGTTGGTGTTGGAAAGAATTTCTAGGTGATGTGTTTACCGACTTTATTCAAGAAAACAGTCACGTGATCACAAACAAAAACATATTAATATTAATCTAAGTAATTTGAACCCGATGTATTGAAAAATATCAAATAGGATCAACATTTTAAAATTAAAAATAGTACCTGGCTGCAGAGGCGGGACATTTGGCCTATGTGTGCGTGATGTGTGTCTCTGTGTGTGTGTGTGTGTGTGTGTGAGAGAGAGAGAGAAAGAGAGAGAGAGAGAAGAGAGAGAGATTACGAAAGAGTGTTACTGTTGCAAGTTAGACTCAGGGTAAGCTTTTAGCGTTCAGAAGCTCGTACTTTGTGGAAAACTCTCGGTAGGTGACGTGTTATTTCTGCAGAAAGGGACTAAGTCATATGGGGTAAAACACGGTGCAATGAAGTCAATCCTTCGTGTTTAGATCTGTTAAGCTGTTGGGTGGTGATACGGTATGTTAAATGTGTGTGGTTAATGGGTACGTTTACCTCTGTTCATTGTCGAATATTGGATAGATCTGTGGCATGTATTCTGCTGTCACAAGAGAATGTACACGCATTTGTTAGGATAATTCTCGTTCTGTGGTACTGATGGTGTTTCAGTCTGTGGTAGTGATGGTTATCAGGATGGGGTACTGATGGTGTATCAGTCTGTGGTAGTGATGGTGTCTTAGTCTGTGGTACTGATGGTGTATCAGTGTGGTACTGATGGCGTATCAGTCTATGGTACTGATGATGTCTCAGTATATGATACTGATGCTGTATCAGTCTGTGGTACTGGTGGCGTATCAGTCTGTGGTACTGATGGCGTATCAGTCTGTGGTACTGATGGCGTATCAGTCTGTGGTACTGATGTTGTATCAGTCTGTGGTAGTGATGGTGTATCAGTCTGTGGTACTGATGATGTCTCTGCCCGTGGAAATGATGGTGCCTCATAGGTCGATATGTTGATGATGATGTGCTAGATGGAAGGGTCTTGGACATGGATTGACATTGTTACATAGTTTTTGGCATAGGTCATGATGCACGTCAGATGATGCGCCAGATAGAACGGCCTTAGACAAGGATCTCTGAAAATGCCATGTCTATACTGAAACCTTTCCCAGACACTTTCAGCGAGTCAATGAATCGTCTTTTATTGCTGACTATCAGCTGGAAGTTTCCTTCTGTCTAGCTTGCCTCGTAAAACCTGCTGTTTTCATTGTCCTCCAACTGTCTGTGTTCTCCAATGCAGCACCTTGTACACAACTGTCATGTTTGAAAACGATCATCGAATTTACGAAACTCAGACATCACCGCAACTTGATAGTTTCGAATTTATTTGGCCTACAAGTTCAACAGTAAGTTTCGAACACAAAAAATATGTAGGTCAAACAGAATAAACCAGAAAGAAAGATTCCCAGACATCAGAACCCATCATTGTATACACAACCGGAAGTAGCTGAGACGAAGGTGGGTGGCAGGAATAAACATTGTCTTTGTTTGGGCTTCCATACAATTTAATGACCTTACTAAAGAGTTCAAATAATATGCTGACGACCCCATCTCGTCATGTCATGTTCCTTCCTAATATATGTAATTTCTGAAACGTACACACTTACAACCCAACGACGCCGCACGGGTTCGTCTGCAAAGTTCTCAGTGGTTGTACCTGCAAACATGGAAGCCAGTGGCGTATCCCTTGTCCTTGATACACGGTGATCTGCAATCTCAGAATATATACTATATAAAATAATTGTTACATAATGACTCTTACACAATATATGTTCACTTTTTGAAAGTATTATATAAATGCTACAGAAGAGTACTTAGAATATCTTGACAGAGAAGAAAATGCTACAGAAGAGTACTTAGAATATCATGGACAGAGAAGAGAAAAATGCTACAGAAGAGTACTTAGAATATCATGGACAGAGAGAGACAAGAACAAATGCTTCTGTTCTACAACAGCTTGATATTGAAGAGAGTTGGCTATTAAAGAAGATAAAAACAAGGAAAATTAAATAGTTCGGAGACAGCACCCGATATGAGTGACTAGCGAGGATAATTTTGGAGGGAATGGTGCCTGGAAGAAGAATGAGAGGAAGACATCGAAGATGATGGGCGCAAAATGTCATTGATGATCTAAGAATAACTGCTGCTGACGCCGGCCAACTTGCACAGAATACAGAGTTTCTCAGGACTACTGTCCCGGGAGCCAAGTTTCGGAAGGGACAAGCTACTTGATGATGATGACGACATGGCCTTTTTAATGCAAACATGTCACCATGAACACAAAAAAGCAAGTTCAACTCATCTTTCTCCCCACATTATACTATTAGGGCCAAACCTCGACGCCGACATCAAATGATAGAAGAAAACTAGTCACGACAGAGAGGAAGTGTCTACGCAGAATTCTGGGAGTAACAAGAAGAGACCGGTTGAGAAATGAAGACATCAGGAAAAAAGTGGGTACAACATCAGTACTGAACTTCATCAACAAACAACACACTGAATGGTTCGGCGACATAAGCAGATTACCAACAGACAACGCACCTCAAAGAACAATGTTGCTCCGGTACAATGGATACAAAGCAAAAGGCCAGCAACGTAAAAGGTGGACCTCAGAGATGACAGAACCGACGAAAGGCACTGTTTATAAAGAGCACCCAAGGGTTTGTTCTAGTAATCTCTTTTTATCCTGACGCTGTGAGAGAAAACAGGATTAGAGAAATGATCATCATTTGGCAATTGTGTTGCTGTTACGACTTCTGAGTTTGCACTTGTTTTTTTCTTTCGCATTCAATCTCATCCCAAAGCTTCTTATAAAAAGATTTTGCATCTTTGCATAACCACAGCCAACTCTAAACTCATACGGCCAGCGGACTCAGGTAAAAATTCTAGGAAATAAGACCCCCAACCGTCACGTGACCTCGCATTCCAGTATTGTAGTTTATAAATTAATTTTAAAATCACCACAACATGCTAAATCAAGGTTATATTACGCAACAAATTAAGTTTAACAGTTTTTTGTCGATCCAGAAGCACTTGCGCTTTCAGCTCTTCGGCTCAGTGCCATGGACATCGTAACCCTTCGGTTCGATGCCACGAATACCGTAAATCTGGAGAACCTGTGGCTGTTCTGCCAGCTCGCGGAATTGAACCCGCACTCACAGAGGGCTAGTCACCCGCAGTCCAACGCGCTACGAACACGCTGGGTAGGCGGGCGGTATCCTTATTTCAAGAATATTGTCACCGCTGTCTTAAACATTTTCAGGAAATAATAATATAAAATAATAAAAATTTTTATTAGTAAAAGCATTCTTCCAACATGCTGTAAAATAAATATCCGCAGTTTCACTAGGGCGTGCTGCGCAAGCGTCGCACACATGAAATATGCACCACTGAAACCAAAGTATTTCTGAAATTACGGTGTGCGGCGCAAACGTAGCATCATTATCAGGTGCCGTGCCAGCTGGCGTAGACGATCATGGATCTCCATAAATCTCTGTCTTTGATATTTGGTATCATCTCAGATGTGGACGTCCTTCCGTGCCATGAATTCAGGCTGTCTAGAATTGTCTCTCTCTCTGTCATCCTATGTCTCGTCTACCGTCAATCTTACAGTTGTCACAACGTGTTCCAAATCTCCCTTCTCATCACATGTCCGAAAAATGATAACTGAATCTGCCTTATATTGATAATAAGCTTTCTCTGTGTCTTGGCCTCATTCAACACCTTCACATTCCTCACTCTAGCAGTCCTTGGGATTTTCATTATTCTTCTGTAAAATCACATCTCTGTTTCCTCCAGAGATGTTTCCATCTGTTTGTTTACCGTCCATAACCCGCATCCGTATGTCAGTATCGACAAGCGTAGCACACAATGAATATACGCCACTGAAATAGTTTTGTGAAAATTTACGAGACGTACAAGATTGATCTAGCGACTTTCGGGTAAGTAAGCGCATATAGACTATGTGTTTGCCTGTGTGTGTGTGTGTGTGTGTGTGTGTGTGTGCGAATTTGTGTGCTGTATTGTGTCTGTATTGTTATGTGTTTTTTATTTAAAAATTACATTTATGCTCTGCTTTGTGTCGTTTTATTTATTGTGTTGCATTGTGTATTGTATAGTGTGTTGTATAACTATAATAGGGACTTGCTTGTTTATTGAGTTGCGTATCTTTTACCTTGCGATTTACTGATAACAATTAAAATATCTCTTTTACATTTGTTTAGTTAACGGATTTCTCATTGTTATCTTGTTTCCAATGTTAAATACAGGCTGCGATCCCCGTGTGATGCCAAGACTCTCAAGGGGAGCAAAGAATTAGTAACATTATTAGGGATCTAAGCAAGCTACTCTAATAAATAAAAAGCGTCGCAGAAATCGGATATGCTGGCCTACTTGTAGGGTATAATTGGTACAATGTACAATTGCTCTTAGGACCAGATCACATACAAATCACAAAGAGTGATTTCACAAGCGTTCAAAGAAGAAGAACATTTCAGCATTTTTCCTCTTGACAATATTGATTCCTTTTTCTCATTTCTAAATGTCGATCTGTGAACATATTTTTCTTGTCAAGTCTAAACCAAGGTGACGTCAAAACATGTACTTTCACGACTCACGTATGTACAACTCTCATACTCTATCCTAGAGTATTATTTGTATTTCAATTCTAACAAAGTACATAATCTCAATATAGATAGAGACTGCAGTAAAACTATGTAAATGGGAAACACGTAATAACAAAGTACTGTAGTTTTACAAAATACAAAAACATTTTTTTTTTTAAATTTGTAAAACTACAGTACTTTGTTATTACGTGTTTCGACAAAGTACATATACGAGATTAAACATCCACACAATAGCAAATTCTGAATGGTAGACATACATGGCGTTAGAATACTTGTATAAAAAAAAGTTAATTGCATATCCTTTAGAGGACTTTGCGAATCAACCCCAGCTTTTTAACGCTGTTTGTGATTTTTCTAGGCATTATTACGTTCAGTAGTTTGCCATTTCTTTCTGAACGGGTGGTGCCATCGTACTTTTGTAAGAATCCACTCGAAACAATTTGCAACCAAACAGTCCGCAGCGTTATTCGAACTCAGAACGTCGTGATTGATAGACCGAGTCACTATCCCCTAGGCCACAGACGCCACCAGAATACTTGTATACACACAATAAAATGAAAGGCGTGATATAATTGACTTCAAATCGCTTAACACGCCCTCGCCATTCGCTTACAGGTTGTTTTTTTCATCTAAAAATATATATCAACGTTAGGGAGCTTTAATCGGGACTCTGTGCTCGCCTGTACAGCGTGTTCGTAGTGCGTTGGACGACGAGTGACAAGCTCCCTGTGAGTGCGGCTCAATTCCGCGAGCTGGCAAAAAGCCACAGGTTCTGCAGATTTACGATGTCCATGGCACCGAGCCGAAGAGCTAAAAGCTCAAGTGCTTTTGGATCGAAAAATAAACAACAACAAAATACCAATCGGGCCTCTGTGTCGTTGGGTGCTTGCATCTCATTTCAAGGATACTCGGTTCGATCCCTAGTGTAGACATCGAGATAGTTTTCCAGATATCTCTGATCGCAGTGTAGGTGAGATTGAGTTTCTAGTCCTGTCAGAGACGAACGGTAACACGTAGCTCACGTTCAAGTTGAGCACGTGGAAAGCCGCTGCCCCGGTCAAATTCATTAGAAAAATACTAAAACAAAATTCATGCATAACATTTTTACCGTCTTATAACTTACATCTGTACCCTTGCCGGTGCTGCTGAGTTCGGGCACTACCGCTGAGATATTCATGTGGAAGAAAGAGATTTACTCACCGAAGTGTAATGATGATATAAAGAAGAGCTGGAGGGAGCTGCAGGAGATATCT
This sequence comes from Arion vulgaris, assembly GCA_020796225.1. Lineage (NCBI taxonomy): Eukaryota > Metazoa > Mollusca > Gastropoda > Stylommatophora > Arionidae > Arion > Arion vulgaris. Next base: position 52,443,665 of record CM036762.1, on the reverse strand, counting down.
AGAGATAGGAAGACTTGGCATGAGTTGGTTGAGGGCCTATGCCCCAACCCGGGTAAAAGGCAAAGAAGAGAGAGAGAGTGTAATGATGATGGTCATATAAAAAATCGATCAATCACTTTCTTGAAAGTGTAAGAATATTCCCCAACTCAGATAGTTGGTGTACCAATTTTTAGATGGAAGGCTTCAGAATAGCAACACAGTGACCTACAAGAGATGTCGTAAGAGGAGACTGAGGTAGGGGCCTAGGGAAGCTACCATAGTAAGTAAAAAGCGTTGCATAAATTGAATGTTCTGGTCTACTTGTAGGCTCATAACTGGGACAATGTAGAATCGCTCTTAGGCTCAGATCACATGCAAATCACAAAGAGTGGTTAACAAGTGGTCGATATGGAGAGTTCTTCTTCATCTTCTGCGTTCTCACTAGATTGGGATTTCAGATTCTCTAATAAAGGCAGCTGTCTGCCTCAGATGATATATCAGCACCGCCATACAGTTCCTTGCCTGGAACCCGCAGGGACAGCGAAAGAAGGGAGGCCGAGAAATACATGGAGACGAGATTTGGAGGCGGAGATCAACAATATAAAGAAGAGCTGGAGGGAGCTGCAGGAGATAGCTAGAGATAGGAAGACTTGGCATGAGTTGGTTGAGGGCCTATGCCCCAACCCGGGTAAAAAGGCAAAGAGAGAAGAGAGCCATATAGTTTGTCTTGGACGCTTTGTGCTGACCTCTTCCAGCAGTAAGTTTTGGCCACCCTCGTGATGGTAGGTCTGCTATTCTTACTGTGTGGCTAAATCTCTGAGGCAAATTGGCGACCGTAGAATTTGTTATCCCATTCCACATTGTGAGGGGTCGTTGCACCATGTTATGCGCCTTACGGCCTGGTGCATCCGTTTTCTGCAAGCATTTGTTTCGGGTTAGCGTTCCCTAGATATGGAAAGTTCGTTAAAGAAGAAGATGAATAGGATGGAGGACTTGAAAATGTACTGTTTTCACATTTGAACAACATATCTCTATCTTCTCTTCATGTCATAGTTGACATTACAGGTTTTTTCTTAGCTGGTTTTTTAAATTTATTTTTATGTTGGGGTTTTTTTCCCGATCCAGAAGCACTTGAGCTTTTCAGCTCTTAGGCTCGGTGCCATGGACATCGTAACCCTTCGGTTCGGTGCCACGAACACCGTAAATCTGGGGAATCTGTGGCTTTTTCTGCCATCCTGCGGAATTGAATCCGCACACACAGAGGGATAGTCACCCGTAGTCCAACGCGCTACGAACACGCTGGTGAGGTTAACGCCTTTCTAAGCCGAGGCACGCTATTGTCAGCCTAAGGATAAGTCACATTTTGGTTATATGAGAGCGTACAGTTTCGCAAGATTATGAACATCAGGTGGTATGACAAGATAACCAACTCTGAAGTACTGCAACGTGTAAACCTGCCTTCCATCATGGGCGTGTCCAGCAGTGGATGACTAACGTGCATGATTTCTGAACCCCACGTTAAAGAGAGAAAGAGAAATTTACTGATTAATACTTGTATCTAACATTTCTCCGGAGACTTAAAAAGGCGAACTCGAATAATGAAGAAACCGGTTGTGCTGACCTACAGGTCTATAGTAGCCTGCTGGCACAACAAACTCACTTTCTAAGGCGCAATTCATATCAATCAAGTGCCATGCCTGCCGGTGTAGGCGATCAAGTCTCTTCATAACTCTCTCCGCTTGGTGCATGTAATCAGTTCTAATGTTGATCTTGTGTCGAACCATGATGTCAGGCCATTCAACATCATCTTCCTCTGCCTTCCATGATCTCTCCTTCCCTGAATTTTACTTGTGTCACCAAATGTTCTACTTCGCTGTATATGTCCAAAGAACGTTGATTGCCGAATTCTTATTCTTTTGATACTGTTTCTTTGTGTGCTTACCTGATTAAAAACCTCCTCATACAGATCACAAACATTGGTTTAATAAGTTGTTGATGTAGATCGAAGATGAAGAAGAAGATTACTAGGATATTCTTTATTAACTCCTAGTGTCTATTATCTATTGTTTATTCCCAGGTGGAAGATGTAGTTGGCTGTCCTCTCTTGCCGTTAAGCGTAGGGATTGGAGCTTTAATTTACGTTCTAGGGCTAGATGAGTCGCCCTTGTTGTGTTGTATCCGTGCTTATGTAGTGTGGTCTTGATATTGTCTATCCATCTTTTTCTTAGTGTTCCCTTAGCTCTAGTACCCGATCTCTTTTTATTGCATGCTGTTATTGGTGGTTGGTTGATTTCTCCTAGTGGACCAGGACAAAAACCATGTTTTTACAAGCCATTTATTTTTAGAATAAAATGGCCCTTTAGTGTGGCTCCTGGTAAAAAGGCATCCAGCCCAAAGCCATGTAGCGTGGCGTTTGGTCCACAAGGAGTTAATAACCCCTTTACTTTTTCTTATCCAACTAATTTCAATTTTCTTGTATATCCATTTTTGTGTAGATCCCTACTTCTCCTCCAAGACTTGTAGCATATTATTCATTGTCACCGTGCATATGCTGGCAATATCTTTCTTTTCCCACAGTCCAATATTGAAATATGTTGTCTGCGCTTTGGTCTGCAAATGCATCTTTATAAGTTTGAGCGTTAGTTGAGTCCAGGGGCGGCTGGTCATTAAGGGTCAGTGGAGCCCGGGTCTACCAAAATCTTCCCGGAATATACAAATAACAGTAAATACTAAAATATTACCTAACCCAAAAAACCATGATTTTTCCTAAAATTTTGCTGGCCCCACCAATAAAAATGATCACGAGCCGCCACTGGTTGAGTCATTTCGAGATGACGGTTGCTGCTCACATCTGGTCTTCTCATAAATTTGTTCATTGAATAAAGAATTTTCCATTTTCTTTATGCTATGAAGTGGTCGATCTTATATGTGTTTCATCCTTCTTGTTCTTTGCTTTCGTTCTTTACGACCAATTTTAATCCCTCTTTGTGATATGTTTGATCTTTGCCAAGAACGTGTATACGTTGCACATTGGTTTAGTAGGCACCTAAACGCATAGACTTCTACACGTTTAGGACACGTGCATCCGATTTCAGCCACACCTCCTTAGTCGCCTGTTACGACATGCGTGGCAGGTAACAGTGGTTCTATTCTTTACACCCTGAATTTGGGCACAGATAACCACTCGGGCAGCGTTTCATCCATTTTGAGACGTCGATATTCTTCTTTTTCTTCTTTGCGCTGATTCATATCAACCAAGTTAATCACTGTTTGTGATCTGCGCGGTTTGCGCTGAGAACGGGAATACATTCCGACGTGGTCTAAGGCTCCTACACATATACGAGAGACGCATTAAAAAAAAGGTAGACCTATAAGTGGCGATGTACAGAGGTTTATAGATGAAGGATTAACTTCATTGTATCGGACACTTGTGTGGTGTCAGGGCACGCAAGGGAAGCAAAGAATAGTACCACTGTGACCTACATGTTGCACGTGGCGACTGAGGTAGGGGTCTAGGAAGCTACTCCAGTAAATAAAAATCATAAAGGGGGGGGGGCAGAAAATCGTTCTTATAAGATTTCCTTTAGTCTTTAGCGGTATCTCTTTATATGACAACAGTGGTGTTAACTGTCGAAGTATCTGGTTAGCTTTTATGTGACAACAGTGGTGTTAACCGTTTAAGTACCTGGTTAGTTTTATGCATCGATTACCGATTTCCTTATCACTAATTTCGTCTGCAGTGAAAATTGCCTAAGTATTTGGACTCATTGGCACCGTGTAGTGCCGGGCCCAAGGAAGCAAAAATAGTACCATTGCGACTTACAAGGCATGTCGTAAGATGCGACTGAGGTAGGGGCCTAGGGAAGCTCATCATCAAATAGCTTGTCCTGAGCAGAACTTTGCCACTCCAACAGTCCTCTGGAATTTCTCTCTCTCTCATAGGTCAGATGTCCCGCCTCTGCAGCTATGTTCAAACCATCAGTTACATCCTGAATCCATCTTCTCCGTGGTCTTCCTCTTCTTCTCTTTGCCGGTATGCCTCTATCCATGATGGTCTTCTCCAGCCCATCGTGTCTTTTTACATGTCCAAAATACCTCACTTTTCTCTTATTTGTAGCATCAGCCAGTTTTCTTTGATTTTGAGTTCTTTCTGGATAGATCTATTTGTTCTCTCTCTGTCCAAGATATACGTAGCACTACGCATGCTCTTAGTATTCTAATCTGTGTTTTCTTATCAAACCTAGGAAGCTACTCTAGTAAATAAAAAGCGTCGCAGAAATCGGATGTGCTGATCTACTTGTAGGCGCACAACTGTTATAACGTACAATCGCTTTTAAGTTCAGATCACATACAGGTCACATATAGATCACACAGAGTGGTTAACAAGTAATCGATATGTAGCGTTGGAAGAAGAAGAAGATGGACTCACTGGTTTGTTTAATTTCTATATTCTGGAGTTTTATTGTAAGGTTTTCCGGTTGTCTGCTTATCGACTTTGTCTCTGTCTCTATTATATTTATTCTCATATTCTACTCCTCATCCTTGATGTTAACTAATTTCAAATGGTTCTGGAGAGATTCATCGTTTTTCTGTACTTGGTCGTCTACGAATAGAAGTTCTGAAATAATCTTTTCTTCCTCTTTTCCTGCTTCTCTACTTATGTTGTCCATATATGTTATATATGTCAGTGAGATATCACGCAGCGAGAACCATGGTGATATCTAAATTTAGATAAGGGTTAAAGTTGGTTGTTTTTGTTTTTTTCCGATCCAGAAGCACATGAGCTGAAAGCTCTTCGGCTCTGTGTCATGGACATCGTAACCCTTCGGTTCGGTGCCACGAACACCGTAAAGCTGGGGAACCTGTAGCTTTTCTGCCAGTCCGCGGAGTTGAATTCGCACATACAGAGGACTTGTCACCCGTAGTCCAACGCGCTACGAACACGCTGGGCACGCGGTCATGGTTAAAGTTTAGATACTATGGTACGGTCTAAATTCCTGGAAACAAACCAGTACAAAACTCGCTGCAAGATTGAACGATCTAACAACAAAATACTATATCAAGAAAGTACTTAACAAAGGCCATAACAAAAGATTCCCTTTTCGTAAATCAGACTAAATCGTAATGTTTTCGCCTTGTTTCCATATGCAACTATAGTGTGAGGATGGAGGTTCATGCCGTTACTTCTGTCCTTCATAGTCTTTCTTGGACTTTGTTTTCTGGATCGTTGTTGTATCTGACTATCAATAGATGCTTCACAAGATCCAGAAAGGCAGGTTTCGGTATCTCTCTCTCTCCCGATCACCGCTCAGACCAATGTGCCAGATTTCCTCATAAATTCTTATTCATGTGAAGATCTGATTCATGCAGTCTTAGCATTGGTGTGGTTCGTTACATCTTCAGCGCCATTTTGAGCTCTGGTGCTTATCCTTCCACGATGTGTCCGGTTTTAGCCAGCGTTTACTGGGTTCGCTCTCCGTCATCCTTGGATTGTCCCCAGCCGACCTGCAAGTTAGATTTCGGTATGAGTGAACGTTGTCTATAGAAGTTTTTAACCTCCAGAAGCGTACGTTAATCTACTGTCCTAGGCACCGGTGTTTGCGGCAATGAGAGAGCGGGTAGTCTTGCATCAACAGCATCGATTGTTGGGGAGTTAAAGATGGAAAAGGGGGATATTCTTAGGTCTCTTTGCCTCTGCCTGTTAGATGAAGACACTAAACTAGATGATGAATTTATCCACTGATTTAAGCAGTAAGGACTTACCCGTTGTACAGGTTATGGCATGAGGGGCAGAGTAAGGAGTGTGTTTAACCAGCGAGCCACATGAACCATCAATATACATACTCTTCGATATATGTTGGGGGAGACTGAGCACCTATGGTTTTGCCCGGTGTGCAATGACGCCAGTTTAGTAACCAATAACCAATAATAACCAAACAACTATAGAAGATGTAGATGCAGCACATTTTTTTTTCCCGATCCAGAAGCACTTGAGCTTTCAGCTCTTCGGCTCGGTGTCATGGACATCGTAACCCTTCGGTTCGGTGCCACGAACACCGTAAATCTGGGGAACCTGTAGCTTTTCTGCCAGTCCGCGGAGTTGAACCCGCACTTACAGAGGACTAGTCACCCGTAGCCCAACGCGCTACGAACACGCTGGACACGCGGGCAATGCAGCACATTAAAAACCATATGTGTGTTGTCTGCTGCTATTACAATATGTTATACACGATGTGTACTGTGTAAGGGGGAAAGAACAACACAAACACAGCACACATATTAGACTCTTGTATACGCTACGTAAATTCAATCCTCAGGGCTTATGTTCAAAAGAAAAAAAAGGAGGCAAACGTCTAACAATGTCTTAATAGAGGTGCTCAGAGATCTTGAAAATTGTTCAACTGGATAAATAAATAGGTCACAAGGTGATGATTACAGAATTCACAGTGTATGTGATGCATGGATGATATACCATAGATGGATTTAGTGGAAATTTTTCTTCGATGATTCTACATTTGAAATCCCGTCGAGCATAGACTTAGTGTAAGAAAGAAGCTTGCATTTTCTTTGTTGTTATAGCTTTTTAAGTTTTCAATGTTTAAACAAAAATAATATTCTGAATATAAAATTGTTTGAATTTGTCCTGGTACTTGACAGTAAACAAACAGAAAAATCTTTGGAGGCCACAGAGATGTGGTTTTACAGAAGAATAATGAGAATCCCATGGACTACTAAACTGACAAATGCGGAGGTGTTGAATGAGGCCAAGGCACAGAGAAAGCTTATCAATAAAAGAAAGGCATTTTTCGGACATGTAATGTGAAGGGGAAGCATAGAAAACTTTGTGACAACGGTCAAATCGAGGGAGACGAGACAGAGGAAGACAGAGAGAGAAAATTTTGGATCACATGACTTCATGGCACGGAAGAGCGTCAACACCTGAAATGATAGCAAACACCAGAGATAGTTTCAGTTTCAGTTTGGAATATCTTCATTGCACTCCGGACATGACCATATGTGCTCTGATTTCCTTCGCAATATCTCCAATAGCGTCCAGCGACTGATCGTACCAGTTCGATTTTGATTGATGAGCCTACTCACGTACCTGTTATGTTGTTCTTTTCTTGCTATTCCAATCTTCAAACCCAGCTCCTGCAATCTAGTAGTTGACGTGGATTGGTTTAAATGAAAATCTTCTTTGCGGCCACACTCTATGAGGGCGTTCAAAATATCAGCTCTATCCATTGGCTGGCCCTATGATATGGTGGCAGAGCCAGCCAGCCTGTCTGCTCTCTCATTGCCAACGACACCCATGTGCACACCATAGACAGAGATTTGTGGAGATCCATGATCACTTACGCCAGCCGATATGGCTCCTGATGGTGATGACTTGCCTGCCTGCGTCACAGATTTCATACTATGAAATACAAACCCAAACATTGGCGAAGGGCGATACTTTTCGGACGCCTATCATCCTACACGATAAGATGACGTCCAAGTGGCAAACCCATCCGTTCACCAGTCCTAGAGAAAGCTACCCTAGTAAATAAAAATCATGGCAAGAAATCGGATGTACTGAAATAGGCACCCATAGGTGCATAACTGGTACAACTCACAATCGCTCTTATTCTCTGATCACATACAACCCACAAAGAGTGGTTTAATAAGTGGTCGATATGGAGCGTTCACAGATGAAGAAGAAGATACTGTGAAATATGGAGCGTTTGCAGATGAAGAAGAAGATACTGTGAAATATGGAGCGTTCACAGATGAAGAAGAAGATACTGTGAAATATGGAGCGTTCACAGATGAAGAAGAAGATACTGTGAAATATGGAGCGTTCACAGATGAAGAAGAAGATACTGTGAAATAAATAACAGTAATATTGTAGTTTGACCAAATTGTAAAACAGACAAAAGGAACCACGAGATAATATGGAGAGAGAGCTGATACTTCAGTTAAACAAGCTCTCAGAACACAATCAAATTATTCTCCAGTGGATACCAGCCTACTGTGGTGTACCAGGAAGTGAGAAAGCAAGCAAGCTGACTAAGGAGGGAACAAAATTGATACAACACAAACATCTAATGTCTCTACCAGAAATCAAGAAACATCTCAAGCGAAAATACAAAGAGTTGTGGAAGTAATAAACCCACAGCAAACACCCGCAAAATCCAATCAGCAGACTAAACAGAAAACAGCACACACCAATCTTTCGCATAAGAAAAGGTCACTGCAGGCTCAACGATCACATGTACAGAATAAAACCTGCTTAGACTGCACAGTGTGCATGTCAGACATAAATACAGATTCCAAAGCACATCCTGCAGTCATGTTCATTATACATTCACCAACGAAACGAAACATGGCCTCATGAACGAAGCTTGCAGAACAAGCTATGGGGAACTCTCGAGGAACTTCAACTAATTCTTCTTCTTCTTTGCGTTTGTTCTTTACGACCAATTTTAATCCCTCTTTGTGATATGTTTAATCTTTGCCAAAAACGTGTATACGTTACACATTGATTGGTTTGGTAGGCCGCTAAACGCATAGACTTCTCTTCTACATGTTTAGGATACGTGCATCCGATTTCAGCCACACCTCCTTAGTCGCCTATTACGACATGCGTGACAGGTAACAATGGTTCTATTCTTTACACCTCAAATTTGGGCCCCGGTAACCACTCGGGCGTGGAATATCAACCGACATGCAGCTTCATAGAGACAGCCCATCTCATGGTTTAGACGAGCATACGATAAGAAAAGTTAAGTGTAAGACTGAGAGCCTCCAAATGTTAAAGAATTTATGATATATATTAAAGATGGAAAAGGGGGATGTTCTTAGGTCTCTTTACCTCTGCCCGTTGGATGAAGACACTAAACTAGATGATGAATCGATCCACTGATCTTGTGTTGTTTTCCCCCACTTAAACAGTACACATCGTGGTATAACATACTGTAAATAGCAATAAACAACACACATATGGTATATAATGTGTTATATCTGTATAAATAAAGTGCATATAATAACACTGAAGCATTAGTAACAATATCATCATAATCTCATAAGACAGTTGTCATAGTGAAACTGAAATATAACCATAGGAAATGGTCGACAGATGTTACACATTACGGAATTTAGCTTAAAAATTCGATATTTAGTTTCAAATTTGCTGAAATTCGATGATTAATGAATTAAGGCTTCAAACATGGTGAATCCGCTTTTTAATGGCTAAAGGTCTTAAACCTGATAAAATTCGACCAGTATGGTTAAAATTCTTAAACACTGTAAAATTCGACCGTTAATTGCTAAAGATCTTAAACATGTTAAATTCGACCATTAATTTCTAAAATTCTTAAACATGGTGAAATTCAACCGTTAATGGCTAAAATTCTTGAACAAGGTGAAATTCAACCGTTAATGGCTAAAATTCTTGAACAATGTGAAATTCGACCGTTACTGGCTAAAATTCGACTGTTAATGGCTAAAATTCAACTGTTATTGGCTAAAATTCGACCGTTATTGGCTAAAATTCGACCTTTAATGGTTAAAATTCGACTGTTATGGCTGGGAAAAGACAACAAGCAATAGACATAATTGAAAGATTTATTTGATAAATTAATTTGTTGTGTTCTACACAGAAAACATGAAATGGATTTTGTGAATAGTTGTGGTCTATTTAATGTTCTGGTTCGTGATGAGGCTTATCGGAAAATTGATACTACAAGAATAGTTTGCTAGATGTCTTAACGTATTCTATGAGTTAAAGCTGACGAAATCCGACCTTTTAATGTCAAAGTTTTTAAACCTGGAGTCCCCATCATACAGGCATGCATTCTCCGACTTTCAGCGTTAACAGACCACGATATCAAAGGCTAATTCAGCGATGGCTCGCTTAGGAGACCCAGTTAAGTTATTTTTGGTCCTGCGAATGAAGGCGAACCCGATAAAAAAGCATACAGAAACGGGATATACTGGCCTACATGAGATATGTAGGAGCCTAACTAGCACAACGAACGCATACTCTAAGGTGCAAATCAAGTTGCAAGAACAAAAGTGGGTTAACAAGTGGGTGGTGAAGAGCGAACGAAGAAAAATAAGATATTCAATAACAATAAAATGGACAAGAGCTGGTTAACGTTGAAGCCATGCACATCTACCTACGTCAGTCGACCTTTCAAACAAAGAAGCAATACACGGGGTTAAGAGAACACAAGACGAACGACTTCTCTCATACTTGTCAATACTTAGTACATTTAAGTCTTTACCTAGCTTGCATTGTTTGTTCACGAACTCTGTCTTACAACAGTTGCAAACACAAAAACTGGTCCACAATTCTGCATAAGGTGCTTTGTAACTAGTTTATGAACATCCGGTGATTGTGACCTACTAAACACGGAAATCCCCAAAGGTACAGGTTAAATTAGGCCAGGAATGCTGCTTGAACTGCCCCCCTGAATACCCAATTTTGTACCCCTCCATTCGACTTGTCAAATAAAACTCCAGGATTTGCTTATTAAGAGGGTCTTGGCGACGGGTACTGTGGGAACTTTCTTTCTGTTTGTGGTTGACGTGTGCGACTCGATAGAATGCATCAAACACCATCGCGACAAACCAGACTTACCTGGGCTAGCACAGATATAGTCGTATTGTCACCTGTAAGGTAAGAAAGTTGCAGGTAGGCGGGATATACTGTAATCAGGGCGTCTCAATCGCCCGTGTGTTTCCGGGGACTCGCAAGGAGCAAAGAATAGTAACACTGCAACATACAAGGCATGTCGTAAGAGACGACTGAGGTTAGGGAAGCTACCCTAGTAAATAAAAGCGTAGCGTAGCAGAAATCGAATGTGCTCTCCTACTTGTAGGCACATAACTGGCACAACCTACAATCGCTCTTAGGCTCAGATCACATACAAATCGCAAAGCGTGGTTAACAAGAGGTCAATATAGAACGTTCAAAAAAGAAAAAGAAGAAGAGGGTCTCAATGGCGAAGTGGTTAAGATGTTTGAATCTCGTTCTAAAGTTTATCGGTTTAAATCCGGACCGAGTCACATGTGCAATTTTTTAGTGAGATTCTAGTATTGTTGCTGGAGCTACGGAGTTCGTGCTTTGTGCAACACTATCGGCAGATGGCGTGTCAGCTCTGTTGACAGGGACGGAGCCATATGGTGAAACTCAGTGCAATGAAGTCAATCTTTCGCCTTGATACCTTGATAATGTAATCAGCACTATCAAGTGCCATGCCAGTAGTCGTAAGTTATCACATTTATCCACAACTCTCTGTCTCCTGGCCTTGATACCTTGATAATGTAATCAGCACTATCAAGTGCCATGCCAGTAGTCGTAAGTTATCACATTTATCCACAACTCTCTGTCTCCTGGTCTTGATACCTTGATAATGTAATCAGCACTATCAAGTGCCATGCCAGTAGTCGTAAGTTATCACATTTATCCACAACTCTTTGTCTCCTGGCCTTGACACCTTGATAATGTAATCAGCACTATCAAGTGCCATGCCAGTAGTCGTAAGTTATCACATTTATCCACAACTCTCTGTCTCCTGGCCTTGATACCTTGATAATGTAATCAGCACTATCAAGTGCCATGCCAGTAGTCGTAAGTTATCACTTTATCCACAACTCTCTGTCTCCTGGCCTTGATAACTTGATAATGTAATCAGCACTATCAAGTGCCATGCCAGTAGTCGTAAGTTATCACATTTATCCACAACTCTCTGTCTCCTGGCCTTGATAACTTGATAATGTAATCAGCACTATCAAGTGCCATGCCAGTAGTCGTAAGTTATCACATTTATCGATAACTCTCTGTCTTCTGGCCTTGATAACTTGATAATGTAATCAGCACTATCAAGTGCCATGCCAGTAGTCGTAAGTTATCACATTTATCCACAACTCTCTGTCTCCTGGCCTTGACACCTTGATAATGTAATCAGCACTATCAAGTGCCATGCCAGTAGTCGTAAGTTATCACATTTATCCACAACTCTCTGTCTCCTGGCCTTGATACCTTGATAATGTAATCAGCACTATCAAGTGCCATGCCAGTAGTCGTAAGTTATCACATTTATCCACAACTCTCTGTCTCCTGGTCTTGATACCTTGATAATGTAATCAGCACTATCAAGTGCCATGCCAGTAGTCGTAAGTTATCACATTTATCCACAACTCTTTGTCTCCTGGCCTTGACACCTTGATAATGTAATCAGCACTATCAAGTGCCATGCCAGTAGTCGTAAGTTATCACATTTATCCACAACTCTCTGTCTCCTGGCCTTGATACCTTGATAATGTAATCAGCACTATCAAGTGCCATGCCAGTAGTCGTAAGTTATCACATTTATCCACAACTCTCTGTCTCCTGGTCTTGATACCTTGATAATGTAATCAGCACTATCAAGTGCCATGCCAGTAGTCGTAAGTTATCACATTTATCCACAACTCTTTGTCTCCTGGCCTTGACACCTTGATAATGTAATCAGCACTATCAAGTGCCATGCCAGTAGTCGTAAGTTATCACATTTATCCACAACTCTCTGTCTCCTGGCCTTGATACCTTGATAATGTAATCAGCACTATGCAAGCCATGCCAGTAGTCGTAAGTTATCACATTTATCCACAACTCTCTGTCTCCTGGCCTTGATAACTTGATAATGTAATCAGCACTATCAAGTGCCATGCCAGTAGTCGTAAGTTATCACATTTATCCACAACTCTCTGTCTCCTGGTCTTGATAACTTGATAATGTAATCAGCACTATCAAGTGCCATGCCAGTAGTCGTAAGTTATCACATTTATCCACAACTCTTTGTCTCCTGGCCTTGACACCTTGATAATGTAATCAGCACTATCAAGTGCCATGCCAGTAGTCGTAAGTTATCACATTTATCCACAACTCTCTGTCTCCTGGCCTTGATACCTTGATAATGTAATCAGCACTATCAAGTGCCATGCCAGTAGTCGTAAGTTATCACTTTATCCACAACTCTCGTCTCTGCCTTGATAACTGATAATGTAATCAGCACTATCAAGTGCCATGCCAGTAGTCGTAAGTTATCACATTTATCACAACTCTGTCTCCTGGCCTTGATAACTTGATAATGTAATCAGCACTATCAAGTGCCATGCCAGTAGTCGTAAGTTATCACATTTATCCATAACTCTCTCTTCTGGCCTTGATAACCTGATAATGTAATCAGCACTATCAAGTGCCATGCCAGTAGTCGTAAGTTATCACATTTATCCACAACTCTCTGTCTCCTGGCCTTGACACCTTGATAATGTAATCAGCACTATCGAAGCCATGCCAGTAGTCGTAAGTTATCACATTTATCCACAACTTCGTCTCCTGGCCTTGATACCTTGATAATGTAATCAGCACTATCATGCCATGCCAGTAGTCAAGTTATCACATTTATCCACAACTCTGTCTCTGGCCTTGATACCTTGATAATGTTATCAGCACTATCAAGTGCCATGCCAGTAGTCGTAAGTTATCACATTTATCACAACCTTTGTCTCCTGGCCTTGATAACTTGATAATGTAATCAGCACTATCAAGTGCCATGCCAGTAGTCGAAGTTATCACATTTATCTACAATCTTTGTCTCCTGGCCTTGACACCTGATAATGTAATCAGCACTATCAGTGCCATGCCAGTAGTGCAAGTTATCACATTTATCCACAACTTCGTCTCCTGGCCTTGATACCTTGATAATGTAATCAGCACTATCAAGTGCCATGCCAGTAGTCGTAAGTTATCACATTTATCCACAACTCTCTGTCTCCTGGCCTTGATACCTTGATAATGTAATCAGCACTATCAAGTGCCATGCCAGTAGTCGTAAGTTATCACATTTATCCACAACTCTCTGTCTCCTGGCCTTGATACCTTGATAATGTAATCAGCACTATCAAGTGCCATGCCAGTAGTCGTAAGTTATCACATTTATCCACAACTCTCTGTCTCCTGGCCTTGATACCTTGATAATGTAATCAGCACTATCAAGTGCCATGCCAGTAGTCGTAAGTTATCACATTTATCCACAACTCTCTGTCTCCTGGTCTTGATACCTTGATAATGTAATCAGCACTATCAAGTGCCATGCCAGTAGTCGTAAGTTATCACATTTATCCACAACTCTTTGTCTCCTGGCCTTGACACCTTGATAATGTAATCAGCACTATCAAGTGCCATGCCAGTAGTCGTAAGTTATCACATTTATCCACAACTCTCTGTCTCCTGGCCTTGATACCTTGATAATGTAATCAGCACTATCAAGTGCCATGCCAGTAGTCGTAAGTTATCACATTTATCCACAACTCTCTGTCTCTGGTCTTGATACTTGATAATGTAATCAGCACTATCAAGTGCCATGCCAGTAGTCGTAAGTTATCACATTTATCCACAACTCTTTGTCTCCTGGCCTTGACACCTTGATAATGTAATCAGCACTATCAAGTGCCATGCCAGTAGTCGTAAGTTATCACATTTATCCACAACTCTCTGTCTCCTGGCCTTGATAACTTGATAATGTAATCAGCACTATCAAGTGCCATGCCAGTAGTCGTAAGTTATCACATTTATCCACAACTCTCTGTCTCCTGGCCTTGATAACTTGATAATGTAATCAGCACTATCAAGTGCCATGCCAGTAGTCGTAAGTTATCACATTTATCCATAACTCTCTGTCTTCTGGCCTTGATAACTTGATAATGTAATCAGCACTATCAAGTGCCATGCCAGTAGTCGTAAGTTATCACATTTATCCACAACTCTCTGTCTTCTGGCCTTGATAACTTGATAATGTAATCAGCACTATCAAGTGCCATGCCAGTAGTCGTAAGTTATCACATTTATCCACAACTCTCTGTCTCCTGGCCTTGATACCTTGATAATGTAATCAGCACTATCAAGTGCCATGCCAGTAGTCGTAAGTTATCACATTTATCCACAACTCTCTGTCTCCTGGTCTTGATACCTTGATAATGTTATTAGCACTATCAAGTGCCATGCCAGTAGTCGTAAGTTATCACATTTATCTACAACTCTTTGTCTTCTGGCCTTGATAACTTGATAATGTAATCAGCACTATCAAGTGCCATGCCAGTAGTCGTAAGTTATCACATTTATCCATAACTCTCTGTCTTCTGGCCTTGATAACTTGATAATGTAATCAGCACTATCAAGTGCCATGCCAGTAGTCGTAAGTTATCACATTTATCCACAACTCTCTGTCTTCTGGCCTTGATAACTTGATAATGTAATCAGCACTATCAAGTGCCATGCCAGTAGTCGTAAGTTATCACATTTATCCACAACTCTCTGTCTCCTGGCCTTGATACCTTGATAATGTAATCAGCACTATCAAGTGCCATGCCAGTAGTCGTAAGTTATCACATTTATCCACAACTCTCTGTCTCCTGGTCTTGATACCTTGATAATGTTATCAGCACTATCAAGTGCCATGCCAGTAGTCGTAAGTTATCACATTTATCCACAACTCTTTGTCTCCTGGCCTTGATAACCTGATAATGTAATCAGCACTATCAAGTGCCATGCCAGTAGTCGTAAGTTATCACATTTATCTACAACTCTTTGTCTCCTGGCCTTGACACCTTGATAATGTAATCAGCACTATCAAGTGCCATGCCAGTAGTCGTAAGTTATCACATTTATCCACAACTCTCTGTCTCCTGGCCTTGATACCTTGATAATGTAATCAGCACTATCAAGTGCCATGCCAGTAGTCGTAAGTTATCACATTTATCCACAACTCTCTGTCTCCTGGCCTGATACTTGATAATGTAATCAGCACTATCAAGTGCCATGCCAGTAGTCGTAAGTTATCACATTTATCCACAACTTCTGTCTCTGGCCTTGATACCTTGATAATGTAATCAGCACTATCAAGTGCCATGCCAGTAGTCGTAAGTTATCACATTTATCCACAACTCTCTGTCTCTGGTCTTGATACTTGATAATGTAATCAGCACTATCAAGTGCCATTCCAGTAGTCGTAAGTTATCACATTTATCCACAACTCTTTGTCTCCTGGCCTTGACACCTTGATAATGTAATCAGCACTATCAAGTGCCATGCCAGTAGTCGTAAGTTATCACATTTATCCACAACTCTCTGTCTCCTGGCCTTGACACCTTGATAATGTAATCAGCACTATCAAGTGCCATGCCAGTAGTCGTAAGTTATCACATTTATCTACAACTCTTTGTCTCCTGGCCTTGATACCTTGATAATGTAATCAGCACTATCAAGTGCCATGCCAGTAGTCGTAAGTTATCACATTTATCCACAACTCTCTGTCTCCTGGCCTTGATACCTTGATAATGTAATCGGCACTATCAAGTGCCATGCCAGTAGTCGTAAGTTATCACATTTATCCACAACTCTCTGTCTCCTGGCCTTGATAACTTGATAATGTAATCAGCACTATCAAGTGCCATGCCAGTAGTCGTAAGTTATCACATTTATCTACAACTCTTTGTCTTCTGGCCTTGATAACTTGATAATGTAATCAGCACTATCAAGTGCCATGCCAGTAGTCGTAAGTTATCACATTTATCCACAACTCTCTGTCTCCTGGCCTTGACACCTTGATAATGTAATCAGCACTATCAAGTGCCATGCCAGTAGTCGTAAGTTATCACATTTATCCACAACTCTCTGTCTCCTGGCCTTGATACCTTGATAATGTAATCAGCACTATCAAGTGCCATGCCAGTAGTCGTAAGTTATCACATTTATCCACAACTCTCTGTCTCCTGGCCTTGATACCTTGATAATGTTATCAGCACTATCAAGTGCCATGCCAGTAGTCGTAAGTTATCACATTTATCTACAACTCTTTGTCTTCTGGCCTTGATAACTTGATAATGTAATCAGCACTATCAAGTGCCATGCCAGTAGTCGTAAGTTATCACATTTATCTACAACTCTTTGTCTCCTGGCCTTGACACCTTGATAATGTAATCAGCACTATCAAGTGCCATGCCAGTAGTCGTAAGTTATCACATTTATCCACAACTCTCTGTCTCCTGGCCTTGATACCTTGATAATGTAATCAGCACTATCAAGTGCCATGCCAGTAGTCGTAAGTTATCACATTTATCCACAACTCTCTGTCTCCTGGTCTTGATACCTTGATAATGTAATCAGCACTATCAAGTGCCATTCCAGTAGTCGTAAGTTATCACATTTATCCACAACTCTCTGTCTCCTGGCCTTGATACCTTGATAATGTAATCAGCACTATCAAGTGCCATGCCAGTAGTCGTAAGTTATCACATTTATCCACAACTCTCTGTCTCCTGGTCTTGATACCTTGATAATGTAATCAGCACTATCAAGTGCCATTCCAGTAGTCGTAAGTTATCACATTTATCCACAACTCTTTGTCTCCTGGCCTTGACACCTTGATAATGTAATCAGCACTATCAAGTGCCATGCCAGTAGTCGTAAGTTATCACATTTATTCACAACTCTCTGTCTCCTGGCCTTGATACCTTGATAATGTAATCAGCACTATCAAGTGCCATGCCAGTAGTCGTAAGTTATCACATTTATCTACAACTCTCTGTCTCCTAGCCTTGATACCTTGATAATGTAATCGGCACTATCAAGTGCCATGCCAGTAGTCGTAAGTTATCACTTTATCCACAACTCTCTGTCTCCTGGCCTTGATACCTTGATAATGTAATCAGCACTATCAAGTGCCATGCCAGTAGTCGTAAGTTATCACTTTATCCACAACTCTCTGTCTCCTGGCCTTGATACCTTGATAATGTAATCAGCACTATCAAGTGCCATGCCAGTAGTCGTAAGTTATCACATTTATCTACAACTCTCTGTCTCCTAGCCTTGATACCTTGATAATGTAATCGGCACTATCAAGTGCCATGCCAGTAGTCGTAAGTTATCACATTTATCTACAACTCTTTGTCTCCTGGTTTAGCAATGTGTCGCCAGTGTGTTGCTGGGGCTTACATGGGGAGCACAGAATAGTAACACTGCGACCTACATTGCATGTCGCAGGAGTCGACTGAGGTAGAGGTCTCGGGAAGCTATCCTAGTAAACAAAAAGTTTTGCAGAAATCAGATGTACTGGCCTACTTGTAGGCTCATAACTGACACAACGTACAATCGCACTTAGGCTCAGATCACATATAAATAACAAATAGAAGTTTAAGAAGTGATCGATATGGAGTGTTCAAAGAAGAAGGTTGTCGTAGAATGCGCCGAAGTGGTTACCGGGCCCGCCCGAGTGGTTACCGGGCCCGCCAGTGGTTACCGGGCCCGCCCAGTGGTTACCGGGCCCGCCTGAGTGGCTACCGGGGCCCAAGTTTGAGGTGTAAAGAATAGAACCACTGTTACCTGCCACGCATGTCGTAAGAGGCGACTAAGGAGGTGTGGTTGAAATCGGATGCACGTGTCCTAAACACGTAGAAGTCTATGCGTTTAGGGCCTACCAAACCAATGTACAACGTATACACGTTCTTGGCAAGATCAAACATATCACAAAGAGTGATTAAAATTGGTTGTAAAGAACGAACGCCAAGAAGAAGAAGTTGAAGATTGCTGTAGAATGACTAAGAAGGATGGTCACAGAATGTCCACCTGTCTTCTCTCTTATCAAAGTAGAGTACAAAAATAAAATAAATTAAAAATCCGATACAGCTGATATAGGTTAACCAGTGGCGGCTCGTGATAATTTTTGCTAGTAAGGCCAGTCACAAATTTTCGGAAAAATCATGGTGTTGTGTTGGGTTATATTTTAATTTATAAAATAATAAATACACAAGTCACATTATTTTGGTGGGGCCGGCCCACTGAATCCTAATGACGAGTCGCCACTGATGTTAACTGTATCTCAAAAACTAAAAGTGCAGCAACTAAGAGGAAACAGGGACATAGCAGGAAGGAATATCAATAACAATAACTATAAGATAGTTATTCTTTTATTGTTGGTCATAGATGTCATTCAGAGATAACACCAGACGATCCTATCAGCTGACCACAGCTTCTACTGTATAATATATATATATATTTGATTGATTTGACTAAGTTGATAGGACATCATCATTGCACTTCGGTGAGTAATCGTGTGTGCTCCGATCTATGTCTTACAGAGGGAGATTTCAGCTACAGTGCACGAACTCTGTAGCACCGGCGAGGTCTTCGATGTAATTTTGAAAATAGTGGAGATATTTTTATAAGAATTTTTTTTTTTATTTTTTAATGAGTTTTGATTGGACAGCGCCTTTTCAGCCTGCCCTTCTCGGTTTTGAGGCCAGTATTTTTTATTGACCGTCGGCACACGATAAGTGATGTGGTCAAAATCACGCCGGCCACTTTTACTTCCCAGTGCTTTTCCTGGCATTCAATTTAGGGTGGGTCGACTTAAGAGTTGTTAGGGTCGGGAAAAATTGCATTGACCACTATATTCAGCAAACGGTGGTTCGCAAGATATACTTTCTTCTTGGTGTTCTCTGAGACATTCAGCCTTTCTCGTTACCACATCTTTCTCCTGAGCTTTTTCTGCATTTCTCAGTTACCTTACCACTGCCATTCATCTACTGGAGTTATGAACTCAATGCTAAGACGCTAGTTAAGTTCATACAACGACCACATACGAAGCTCTTTACACTATTTTCTGTTAATACTCTTCTACTAATATTAAATATCACAAACTCTTGCTGTTTTTTTCACAGTTTCTTCAACAAAGGTTCACTTTCGTGAAGTAATTCAAGAAACGTTAATATTATAATCACCTCGCCCGAGTGGTTACCGGGGCCCAAATTTGGGGTGTTAAGAATAGAACCACTGTTACCTGCCACGCATGTCGTAAGAGGCGACTAAGGAGGTTTGGCTGAAATCGGATGCACGTGTCCTAAACGTGTAGAAGTTCTATGCGTTTAGGGGCCTACCAAACCAATGTGCAACGTATACACGTTCTTGGCAAAGATCAAACATATCACAAAGAGTGATTAAAATTGGTCGTAAAGAATGAACGCAAAGAAGAAGCAAAGAAGAAGAAGAAGATAATCACCTGGTTATAATTTGATATCTGCGAAATACAACTTTTCTTTTAGTACAAGTTTCGTTTTATGACCGAATTTTGATCAGTTGAGTCTTGGATCCCCAAGCCCATTTCCTAGAAGCCGCCGCTAACGTTGTATATTCTATCTACAGAAAAGGAGTGGTTGTTGATCATGTGTAGAACTATTTAGGGAACAAAGAGACAGGAAAAAAAGAGGGAATTATGTCAGTTTTTTTTGTTTAGTTAACATGCTATTTTTCTATATATTTTGTTTTTGTTAACAAGATTCGTGTACAATAGACATAGCATTACAAAACAAACATGTTCTCTTTTTGTAAATGAAATTTTTGAAGGCTTAACCATCACATGCACAGAATAAAGCCTGCTCAGACTGCACAGTGTGCATGCCAGACAGAAGCACAGACTCCAGAGCACATTCTGCAGTCATGTCCATCATACTACCAAACCAATGTGCAATGTATACACGTTCTTGGCAAAGATCAAACATATCGCAAAGAGTGATTAAAATTGGTAGTAAAGAACGAACGCAAAGAAGAAGATGTCCAGCATACATACACCAACGAAACGAAACATGGTCTCATGAACAAAGCATATAGAGCAAGCTATGGGAACTCTCGAAGAACTCCAACTGACATGCAGCTTCATAGAGGCAACCTATCTCATGGTTTAGACCAGCATACTTCTTCTGCGTTCTCACTAGATTGGAATTTCGGTATCTCTAATAAAGGCCGCCGTCTGCCTCAGATTATCAGCCACGACATACAGTTTGTCTTGGACGCTGGTGTAAGTGGGCCACCTCTTTCTTCTCAGGTCTGCATACTGGGGACAGTTCTGTAGGATATAATTCCTATGATTTCTGCTTTCCCGTTTGTGCCGACCTCTTCCAGCAGTAAGTTTTAGCCACCCTCGTGTTGGTAGGTCTGGCATTCTTACTGCATGGCTAAATCGCCAAGGCAGATTTGCGATCTTAGAATCCGTTATCCCATTCCTCATTGCGAGGGGTCGTTGCACCATGTTATGCGCCTTACGTCCTGGTACATCCGTTTTCTGCAATCATTTGTTTCGAGTTAGCATTCCCTAGCGGACACATGCATCCGATTTCATCCAAACCTCCTTAGTCGACTCTTACGACATGCATGGCAGGTAACAGTGGCTCTATTCTTGACACCCCAAATTTGGGCCCCGGTAACCACTCGGGCGAGACCAGCATACGAAATCGAAAGCAAAGAAGAAGAAGAAGAATCATTCGGATCCGACTTAACGTAAAGAGCATGTGTTAAAACCATTGTGCATTATGAAGAATATGGTGTTGCGATATTTTTCTACTTTGATCAACTTTCCAATGTAGGATGTGCAATCAGCTGGCATTGTATGATGTACCCAGTTTAACAAGAAGCAAACGCGCTACACAAAATACTCGTTCTCATAAACATGTGCACGCAAATATATCGACGCAGTACGGGCGGAGTTGAGTTTATAACAGTTTGATATTATTGTTTTGATTGATTGTTTGTTTGATATGACCATTATCATGCATTTCGGTGAGTAACTCATGTCTTCGATCTCTTCTTAACAAGAAGATCTCGTGGAGTGCAAAACTCGTTAGCACCGGCGAGGGTTTCCAATTTATTTGAAGATCGAAGATACGTTTAAATGAATTTATTTTAATCATTTTAATGAATTTTGACTGCACCTTCAGCCTGCTCTTCTGATTTTGAACTCCCAATGGTTCTTACTTGCTCAATTTAACATGGGACTACGTTTTATCTTTCGTCTCGATAAGACTAGGAACTCGAGTTCACTTACACTGAGATGGATCTTGAAGTCTCCAGATGGTGTCGAGAAGCGAACCTGGTACTTTGTCACAGAGACAAGCACGTAACCTCTACGCACAGAGCCAAGTCCAGGGTTCGAGGCCAGAAATGGATGGTATGTACATAGTAGAAGTTGGTCTAACCTGATCCTTTACTGGATATCCTCTTTTCTCCCTGTCTCTCTCTGTGATCCGTACTTGGGGATCTAAATTTCAAGTATCTCTGAAATCGGAGTAAGGCTCTTGGGAATGGCGAAAAAAACCTTATGACACGGAAAGCAAGCCTTCACGCAAAAACCAGTCAGAAGTATCATACAATGCGCTTGACTACAGCTGAATGTATGGTCGAGAACAGAAACAAAATATAAACACTCACACACAAAAATCAACCCTGCACTATACAGGTACTCTCAAACATCAACATCAGTTCTGACATATACAAGTACTCAACATCAACATCGTCCTGCACTAAACAGGTACTCCAAACATCAAATCAACCCTGCACTATAAAGTACTTCAAACATCAACATCAACCCTGCACATATACAAGTACTCTCAAACATCAACATCAACCCTGCACATATACAAGTACTCTCAAACATCAACATCAACCCTGCACATATACAAGTACTCTCAAACATCAACATCAACCCTGCACATATACAAGTACTCTCAAACATCAACATCAACCCATAAGTACTCAAACATCAACATCAACCTGCACATATACAGTACTCAAACATCAACGTCAGTCCTCACATATCAATACTCTAACATCAACATACAGAAGCACTAGTACTGAAAATGAACACAAACACCCTCACACACAAACACACATACACACCCGAACACAAAATTCAGTACTCATAAACACACACACAGGTTGTTATACTTACAAATTACATCAATACAATAACACATTGACTACTAAATTGAAAAGACGCTGTGACAGAACTAGTTTTTCCATAGTTTTATTGTATGGATATAAATTTCATAAAATTTACACATTTTACTAAACTCTTAATCGAGAAACGAAGTAGAAACAAACATAGTTGCTGCAAATATTTTTAAAAATCGGAAATAGGATAGGAACGCATTGATATAAATTTAGCACTAATTTTTAATGAAATAATTCTTGGCGCAGTATGCGACAGTTAGTCATTTTCATAGTCAATTGTGGCGCATCTTGCAGCAGTTAGTAAGGAATGAGTTCATAAACAAATACTCACAAATACATAAATACAATCATACTTAATAAAGGACATAGATGAGAGGACTACGCAGAATGTTGGTAGTATCAAGAAGAGACAGGTTTAGAATTTACACAACAGCAAAAAAACGTGTACAACACCAGTTCTGAACTTCATTAAGAAACAACAAACTAAATGGTTCGGCCACATAAGCAGATTACCAACAGACAGTGCACCTCAAAGAACAATGTTACTCAGATACAGTGAGTACAAGACAAAAGACCGTTCACACAAAATATGGAACTCAGAAATAAGAGAGGCAGTGAAAAACACTATTTACGAAGCACACAAACAATCCCGTTCCAGAAATCTTTTCTTATCTTGACACTGTCATGTAAAATAGGATTAGATAAAAGCAGAACAAAGGAAGATACTTTAAAAACTGATACTCACTAATACCCTCACATTTATAAACCCGCTTTTAAACATTCCCTTACACACTTAAGAATTCGAGAGCACTCACACACACACACACACACGCACAGAGAGACACACACACATTAAATATGATCAGATTTATTTGCTTATTATCTAACTGCCAGCCAGGTAAAAAAAAAAAAGCTTCTTTGATGAAAGACACAAAGTGAGTTCAACATTTCTATACACTCCAAAGGTAAAACACCTGCACACCACCGAGTACCTGCAACCGCTCATAACAGAGCGTATCTTCAAATTATATTTTCACAAAATCACGACCTCCTTACCAGGTAACCACACACAAAAACCCGCAGCTAAACAATGACTTTTGTTGCCAACTCCCCTTCCTGCTAATTTTATGTTTGAAATGTTCAAGAAAGAAAAATTCACAAATAACCTCGTCTGTATTGAAATTTGCGTCTAACGGCATCTGCATCTCTGCCTATTAGACCTAACAAAGACTGTGCTGCACTGCACGAGCGACCATGTGAAGAAAGAAAGAACATTGTGATAGAGCCACATTTGATGGGGGAAGTTGGGGGTGTAATACGTCCTTTCTGTGGCGATAGTACCAGTGGTTGGCAATGCACGCACATCTGGTGTACCCAAGCGTCACACCCGAGTTTGGGGTCTCACCTTGTTGTGAGTACACTACCGCTAGCTACCTTCAGAAGAAACAAATTTAAGCAGAGATATTTATCAACGACAAAAGACAGTATGTGCGTTAATATTTATTAAGGTCGTAAGTCTCACTGTTGAGAGAATATTCTTTGTTACATATGTACACACACACTGCTCTCTCTCTCTCTCCCTCTCTTTCCATATTTCTCTCTCTCTCTCTCTTTCTATATCTCTTTTCACTCTTTATGTCTTTCTTTATCTCCCTCTCTTTCCATCTTTCTCTCTCTCTCTCTTTATCTATTCTCTCTTTATCTCCCTCTCGTTCTATATTTATTATTCTCTCTTTGTCTCTTTATTTCTCTCTATTTTTGTATATTTCTTCTTTCATCCTCTTTCTCTGTCTCTATCCGTCTCTCTTGCTCTCTCATTCTTTCTGTTTTCTCTTTTTTTCTGTCCCTTTGTCTCTCAAACTCTCTCTATATATATCTCACTCTCTCTGTATCTCTCTATTTTTATATCTCTATCTCTTTTTCTCTTTATTCTTTCTTTTTCTTCTCGTTCTCTCTCTCATTCTCTCTCTCTCTCTCTTTATCTCTTACTTTTTCTTTTTCTCTCTTTTTCTCTGTCTCTATTTCATTCGCTCTCTTTATATATTTCTATCACACTCTGTCGTTATCTCTCTAAATCTCTCTCTATCTCTCTCTCTATCTCTCTCTCTATAGCTATATATTCCACTCTCTCTTTCTCTTCTCAGCTTTATATATATATATATATATATATATATATATATATATACATAATGTCTCTTTCTCTTTCTCTCTCTCTTTCTCTGTCTCAGTTTATGAAAAAAAATGGTTTAAGAGAAGAAAGAATATGCACTCCGATGATAATTAAAGTAACAAAAATCAAGATAGGTAAATACTTGGTTTTCTCAGATTATGACAAAATTCTACCAATGAAACACAACAATACACTCCCGTCTCCAACAATTCTAACAGACTTTGAAAATCGCACAGTTCTCTCTCCTCGCACGTGCCATAACTCAACGGGTCTCAAATTTACATACAGGTGGCGGGCTCAAATTTGGAATTCTCGCACGTGCGTGAAACATGGGACAATGACGAACTCAAACCTGCTCACACTGTGTGTCTTAAGGAATTTTTTTTAAATGTGGTTTGGGTCACATATAAATTGTCAACTCACACTGAACTGTACTTGAATAAAATGAACATGAAAGATATCCCGCTAGTTTGAAATGTGATGCAAACGAAAAAACTCAGGAATAAAAAATGTACAAGTGCAGCTGCATCTTTATACGATTCTTTGTAAGGTGTTAAAATTGCAGTCAAAACGATGTTGTATTGCACTTTGAAACTCTCTGACAATCTTTGATCTCATGAGCTTCCATCTTGACTGCCAGTTTTTAATTAGAGTTTTACAAAATTATAAATTGTAGATTTCTCTCTCTCTCGCGATCCCGGACTAGACTGATGAACCAACTTTTATCATGAATTTTACTGTTGCTTTTAGTAACTCGTCCCCCGAACAGCTTCCTGGGAGCTCAGTGTTATCGGGCCAAGTTTATTTTCTCAGGGCTGCGAACCGCTGGCAGTCTTGCAGTATATAAATAGTAGATTTCATTACTTTCATGTTTTTTTTGTTTAGATTATCAATTTTTGAGCATTTATTTTCTGTTTGTTGAAATATGATGGCGTCTGTAGCCTAGGAGATAGGGGTTCGGTCTATTAATCTCGACGTTCTGAGTTAGAATCACGCTACGGACAGTTTGGTTGCAAATTGTTCGCTTGGATTTTTGCAAAGGACGATGGCACTACCCGTTCAGAAAGCAATGCAAACTACTGAACGTAATAATGTCTAGAAAAATCACAAACAGCGTTAAAAAGTTGGGGTTGATTTGCAAAGTCCTGTAAAGGATATGCAATTAACTTTTTTTTTGTTGAAATATAAATTTGTTAAGTGGCATCTCAATTTTAATTTTTAGTTTAACTTTTATTTTAATTATTAGTTTGTTATATTTCATGTCCCATAAATAAATTATCTTCATGGGTTTTTTTGTTATCGTTCATGTTCTCTCAAGAGTTATCAGTTATCAGTTATATGAGGACTATCATCATAGCACTCCGGACATGTCCATAGGTGCTTCGATCTCCGCCTCAACAAATCCAGCAGCGTCCAGCGACCCAACACGCCAGTTCGATGTTGATTAATCAATCTCTTTGCATATTTAGTATGTCGTTCTTTTCAGGCTGCATCAATATTGAGACCATTCTCTTTCAATCTGGTCAGCGAGTGGGATTCACTCAAGCGTGTTCCTTATTTCGGTAGTCTTCAGTTTGTTATATTTCATGTCCCATAAATAAATTATCTTTCATGTTTTTTGTTATCGTTCATGTTCTCTCAAGCGTGATCCTTATTTCGGTAGTCTTCTATTAGTACATTCGGCTGTTTCTGTTCTGCTATGTCCAATATATTATATTTGTATCGCACTCGGGAGATAGTCAAAGCACTCTGAGACATGTTATTAAGTGTGATATGCCGTGGTCGGTTTAGTCTGAAAAATTAATTTTCCAGGGAAGAACAGTTATGACGAAGAAGAATGGTTCCCGTTAGATAGGAGTACGACTGTGTGGTGCCGGGTCCCGCAAGAGTAGCAAAGAATAGTACCACTGTAAACCCACAATGCATGTCGTAAGTGGCGACTGAGGTAGGGGCCTAGGGAAGCTACTCTAGTAAATAAAAAGCCTCGCAGAAATCGGATCTGCTGGCCTACTTGTAGGCGCTTTACTGGTACAACGTACAATCACTCTTAGGCTCAGATCCCATACACATCACACAGAGTGGTTAACATTTGGTCGATATGGAGCGTTTGAAAAGAAAAAGAAAAAGAAGAAGAAGAAGATAGGAGTATGGTCAATTTACCACAATGTGTCTTCTTCTTCCGCTCCATATCAACCACTTGCTCAAATAATCTTTGTTATTTGTATGTTATCTGAGCCTAAGAGCTATTGTACATTGTGCCAATTATGTGCAAACTAGTAGGCCAGCACATCCAATTTCTGTGATGCATTTTATTTACTATACTAGGCTAGTTTCTCTAAAACTACAATGCTAATATTACTGTTGGAACATTGTGTATTTATTGGGGCAATAATTACATGTGTGTATGTAAATATCTAAATTGTGTGTATGTGAATGAGAGAGGGAAGAGAAAGAGAGAGAGAGAGTCTCCATGTGTCCAATACAAACTATGAATCTCGTTCCTTCCCTTCCTTTCCTTCATTCCTTCCTTCCTTCCTTTCCTTTCCTTTTTTTTACTTTCCGTTCCTTTATTTTCGTCTCGTTTCGTTTCGTTTTACTTGAAATATTGACTATAGAAATGAAAGTTTGTGGTTCGAATTCTGTATTTAGTAATGTTATTTTCCCAGAAGCCTCTAACACTTGTTCACTACATTCTTCTTCTTCTTGCGGTCGCCTACTATGAATTCAGACGTAGTCAGCGCGCCTGGTATGGCGTTTCTGACTGATTTTTGCATATAGACCTTCTTTCCTTAATATCAGTGTCCCCTCGCCATACAGGCGTGCCTTCTACAACTTTACAGGAATGAGTTAACTGTCTATTTATTGATTATATTTATTGGCTCCTGTGCTTCCCTGGGGTTTTATATATTCCTTGTTGTCTTATATTAATTTCCTTGCATAGAATCCCTTGCGAAGATCGCCAAATGTGGCGCTGTAACAACAAAAGAGGAACCCGAATAGCTGAGAATCATCGTATTGTTGAGGCACAGAGAAAACGAGCAGCACGAAAAGACAGAGCACATAACACGCACATGTCTAACCTTGATCATGTATACCCCACCTGTGGTCAGGCATTCTGTTCTAGGATTGGACTCTACAGTCACCTCCGCACAGACCAGAGAGGTGCAACATCACACGTCTGAGATTGTTGTCATCATCGCTTGCGATGGACGGCTATTATATTAATTTCACTGTCTTGCGTAGCTCACACAGAGATCCGCACCGTTTTCTTTTCATTGTTCGTTCACTGTGCCACCAGTATGTTTGCCTGATTATATCAGTTATATATTATAAATATAATTCCATTTACTCATCATCATCATCAGGTGCCGTGCTGTCTGGCGTATGCGATCATGGATCTCCACAAATCTCTGGTGTTTGCTATCATCTCAGATATTGACGCTCTTCCGTGCCATGACTCCAGGATATCAAACATTTTCTCTCTCTGTCTTCCTCTGTCTCGTCTCCCTCGATTTTACCAGTTGTTACAATGTGTTCTAAACCTCCATTTCTCATCATGCCCGAAAATGATGACTGCATCTTTCTTATATTGATGATAAGCTTTCTCTGTGTCTTGATCTCATTCAGTACCTCCACATTAGTCATTTTAGCAGTTCATTAAATTCTCATCAGTTATTTACAAAAATATCTTCTTCTTCTTCTTCTTCTTCTTTGGGTTTGTTCTTTACGACCAATTTTAATCACTCTTTGTGATATGTTTGATCTTTGCCAAGAACATGTATACGTTGCACATTGGTTCGGTAGGCCCCTAAACGCATAGACTTCTACAACTTTAGGACACGTGCATCCGATTTCATCCAAACCTCCTTAATCGCTTCTTACGACATGCTTGGCAGGTAACATTGGTTCTATTCTTTACACCCCAAATGTGGGCACCGGTAACCACTCGGGCGCAAAAAAACATAATTTACCAAGTCAATACATCAACAATATCAATAACAGGAAACGAATAAAACCGACAGTTTAAAATTTCAGATTTCGTGACAACATAAAATCGTTTTATGTTAACCTTGAACAAGGTCTTGCTAGTAAAATTAGATTTCCATGAATCAGAACAGAAGCATGCAATGTTTCAAGGAAACATGAAAGATAAGGAACAAGTTAACAGGAAATATTACTTGCTCTGTTCCAGTTTGAATAATTTCTCACAGCACTCCCTGTTTGATACTATATTTAGCTAAAAAATAACTTCATTGAATAATGTCTTTTTTTCAATTCAAGGGGAAGGTAATCTACAGTTTTTGGTATTTAAAATGCAATAATAAACTGAAAATAAATCTCCTTCGATAATTTTTTTGTTGGGTTATAATCTGTATTTGTTAAGTATGCAATGTCCTTTATTTGCTTTTTTTTTTTCACAATAGCCAACTTGTCAAAATCAGTCTTAACAAATTCAAATCTACACTACACAGATGCCAAGTGTCCTATTTCTTTAGTTGCGGGGGTGTAAGTGTGCACACATCATTTATAGATATTTCAAACGGGTTAGGTAGTAGCACTCTTTTAAGGATTAATCGTTTCAATCAATTCAGTTTAAGATTATGAGGATTTCTTCTTCTTCTTCTCTCGAACGCCCGATGTCAGTTCAGGTGAAAGTCATGACGTCTAGTATTGCGCTTCTAACTGATTTTTGCGGGATGCCTAAATTACCATTTTACAGGTGCCCCTCAATTATACGGACAGCCTCGCCGACTTCAGAGGTACTTGATCCTCCAAGTGTGATCGTTGCAGGAAACTTGTTGTCCGTGTAACTCTTGCCTTGAGTCCTCGTATCATTGGTACTTTTGCGACCAGATTTAATTAGTGAAGTGCGACTCCTCTATCGAATGTCCTGCCTTTGGTGAGGTCGTTCTGTGCGCATCGTATGATAAACACTCTTTAATGATCTTTTAGTGTTGTATATTTTGGCTTGGATCTACGCCAAAGAGCATTTGCTACTTTGCGCTGACTGGGTGAGGTCGCTGCATGAGGATTTAAGATGCGTATATCATTTCCTGAGTTAAGCAAGTTTGCACTTTTCCACTTAAATTAAAATAGCTATTGAATCATCTATTAACAAACATAGATAAATAAACAATATTTATATCTACAAAGTGTGTACACTTCAAATATAAAGCTATATAGTGTTTTGTTTTCTATATCAAAACTAGAATCCATTTTTGCAATACTTGCTATTCTTTTGTAGATCAAGAACAGCGTTTCCCAAAGTGGACGGTACTGCCCCAGTGGGTGCTGAAGCTTTCTAGGGTGGGGGAGGGTGGGGGTAGTGGATTCAGACACATTTGGGTGAGTTTTTCTTGTCAATTTGTGATTGAATAATCATAAAAATGTGAATTCTGCATTTTAATTCATCTTATGCCCATCTTACACGATCCACTTTTTCATCAATTTTCTATTTCATGCATATAATCATTTGAAAATTGACTATGTATGACAGAAATATATATCAATTTTCTATGTCAAAGTGAAAATAGAGCATGTATATATATATATATGGGTGGGGGGGGTGGTAGCAAACTGTTATAATGGGGAGGGGAGTTAAAAATGCATGTCGTGTAAAGTGGGCGGTGGGCCAAAAAAGTTTGGGAATCTATGCTCTAGAGCAAGTATAACTAGTGGATGCTTTCTCCTCAAAATTAATGTCACTGTCTTTCTCATGCCCACTTACACTCAGCCTTCTTAATCAGCATGGTTTCCTGTTAACACGACGCTGGATGGAAGTACTGGCGCAGAGAAATCACCTAATATTTTTTGTCTCTGGCCCTCGCCGGAGCCACAAGTAATGAACAATCTGATAGATTGACGGACACTACTCCAATATTAGAAAGAACTGCAATGAACAGAAATAATATTCTTAGCGCAGTGAGAGATTTTATCTGAACAAAGGCGTTTAGGTTTGCCAGTCTCAGGCGCTGACCAGATTGCGAGAGAGGGTGCTGATGTTAACACAATACTAAAAGAACGGCATACCAAATATGCAAAAATATTGAATAACAAACATCGAACTGGCTTTGTGGGGCGCTAGACGCTGCTGGCATGCTTTTCCTAGAATACGGAATAGTTCAAGTCTGCGCTATACGGTTCTTCTTCTTCTGATTTCACCCGCCGTGAACTCAGGCGTTAGCATGGTATAGCGCTTCTGACTGATTTTTGCGTAAAGACTGCTTCTACCATTTGACTGGTGTCCCCCACCATGCAGATGAGCCTTTATACGGTTCTCAATAACATTTATTTTCTAACTGGTGCGTTTCAATAAATTCTTATTTTTCAGTTACTATGAAACTTGAGCAATACACTATGACATATCAATTGAGTTCGTGATAAAGTCACATATTTAATGTTCCAACATAAAAACGTATGATCAAAATAGTTTGTGAGTTACTAGAAATTCGAAACTTGAATACATGATCAACTTTTTATCGTCCTTCTCCGATGTGACTAGGAATTCGGTCTCACCTACAATGAAATCAAGAATCTGGAAAAATATCTCTCGTTCGTCCTAAGTGGGAAACGGACAATTTCAGTCAGCGCTGTCCAACGCGGCGCCCGCGGACACTACTGCGCCGGCGGACACCATGGCGCCCGAATGATAAATCACTGGCACCCTTTTTTTTACTCCACCAGCTTTAACGTTAATCAGAATCTCAAGAAAATATTTTTCTAAATAATAGAATGTTTCATTTTTGTTGTTTTATAAGCACAATATTTTTTTTAATGGAAAGTTTAGTTATTATTAAGTTTTCATATTTTATAATTTGTTTGTTAATATTACTATCTCTTTTGTTTAACTGTTATCAATTCAGGAGTAGTGATGGCGCATAATATGGTACAACAAAATTATATTTACGTGAAGGCTTGCTTTCCTTATCATTAGTGCCCCTCGCCTTTTAGGGGAGCTCTATTCTGACTACAGCGATAGTGTTGCTATTAATATTGCTTTATCATTGTTATTATTTTTGTTTTTTAGGCTTAGTATTATGCAACTGCGAGACGACGCCCACGTCTCCATAGTCACTAGTCAGATGTTTATTTAATGTTTATTCTGTCTATGTCCTTGCTTCAGTCTAAGCTCAGTCGATCCAGAAGGCCAAGTTTCGGTATGAGTGGATAAGGTCTATAGATGTTACTAACCTCAAGAGGCGTACCTGCATATACTGTCCTGGGCATGCGGGTGTTTACGGTAATGAGGGTCAAAGTTTGTAGTTACAGTTTTCGGTAAGAGGTTGATTGTACTTCCTGTGATTTATTGTAGTTTGCGTGAACATGCATTTTTGTGTGTTTCAGAGCGTCAAGAAAGCGTGGGTGTTTGCATACTTACAGACACAAGATGAAAAACATGAGATTCGCTCAGTCAATGCGAGCATTTAATACAGTCATTCTTTGGCTGGTTTTTTCTCTCCACTCTATCGATCTAAAATATAGCAAATGGAATCTCATAGGTCATAGTCAGTGAACCAGTGCTGACAACGACACTACGCCATTATAAAGTCTCAATTATGCCTGTTATTCCTCTCTAGACGTCGCTCAGGATGCTCGTATAGACGCATACATGCTTGAGATTTTGCTCGTCTGTATTGCGGACAGATCTCATACCATTTGTGGTTGTGAGTACACTACCACCTAATCGCACAGTAGCTCGCCTTCGATCCCTACCCGCTTTGCCAGATTACATTCAAGTAGTCTCTTTGGCGGACCACAACGTGGAGGTATAGTAAGGTCTTTGTCAGTGCCAGCTCACTGCTCCTGGCGCTACCTGTTCACTTATTTTATTGTGCTTGTGGTCCCGGTCGTGGGTTCAAATACAATCTGCGTAGCTCGGGTCACGAGTGTATTCTTCCGAAGATCCTTAGTGTTAGAGGCTTCCGGAAAAAATATACCAAACACAGGATTCACACTACAAATTCTTATTTCTCACGGCAGCCATTGCCTAGCTCTACAGAAGAGCATTTTCAGAACACATTGAGCTAGCTCTCTAAGAGAAAGAGATAATCCGATTTTGTTGCCCTGTATGTTTCACTCTCTTCTCTCTTTGCCTTTTACCCGGTTGGCATAGGCCCTCAACCAACTCATGCCAAGTCTTCCTATCTCTAGCTATCTCCTGCAGCTCCTCCAGCTCTTCTTTATATTGTTGATCTCTGCCTCCAAATCTCGTCTCCATGTATTTCTCGTCCTCCCATGTTTCACTTCATCAACTGTAAATTGCCTTTAGTTGTTGTAGTGCAGCGTTTATTTTCTTTTGAATTCTCAACATATCCGTTGTTTGTTGTCAATGAAACACGATGTTAAAAACCCGTTCACTCTCTCAAATTTCTCTTCATTGATAAGTAAATTGGTAGGAATGTTTATTTAGTGCTTGTATTGTTCTATGTATTGTTCTGGTAGTTGCTTCAGGGAGCAGATCGTATCCAATGTCGACCCTTTTGCACGAAACCTGCACTGCGGCTCAAAGTACATCCTGTCAGCCAACCTGTTTAAACTGTTCAGATTGACACGCGTGTATAAATTTTCTTCAGTAATCAGAAAACGACTTTACCGTGTATTTAGTGAGGTTTTCTATGTATGTTTTATTGTGCAAAGTAATAATATTTTGCGTAACGTATGTCTTGCGAAACTGTTCCTTCAACGCAGTACTAGAGTCGTCCGTGGCCTAAAGCAACATAAGACCGACTAGCTCACACGAGAAAACCAATGTTTCTGTTTAATGGGGGCTGGTTTTTATAAGTGTTGGATAAAACACTAAGTTTTTGTGTGTGCAATTTTACACATTTCTACGATTCCATGGTTATTTATTAATGCAAAATGTAAATAATACTGATATTTCTTAGCGTTAAACTTAATTTTGACATAATTTAACCTTAATTTAACATGTTGTGTTGTAACATAATTTAACCTTAATTTAGCATGTGTTGTTTATAAAATGAATTTGTCTTTGTCACACGACGGCTGTAGTCTTATTTCCTAGAATGTTTACTTGAGCTCGCCGGACTTATGATAACGGAGGTCACGGGTCGCCTAATAGCAAAGTTGTAACGTGACTACAACACACAACTCTTGCCTGTAGTTTAGCTGTAACATGCACAGCGACTACAACGGTTACATCGCCTATTCGGTGGTCAAACCAGGTGAGGGAAACCGATGGGTCTAGCAGCATCGGTAATCTAAGCACTGTCTGCTTATGCATACAAAGACTGGATCCGGCTGACTTCGCGGATGAGGCCACTAGTTGGCTCAACGGTTAGAAAGGCGGATCACAGCAGAGCGTGTGGACCGCATAGAGCACGGCGAGGCACTTTAGAAAGTCCTGGTCATCCACTGCATCTGGCACTATCTCCAGTCGTCTTGACTTGTCTTGCCCTGGATACAGATAGTCCTGGACGAGAGAGTGAGATTGACGAATAGCGCAACTTTTCCTCACTATAATCCAAATACAGCGCAAGCTACAGTTTCAGACAACTACATCCCATCATCATCATCCAAAAAACAGCTTTCCTAGATGCTCGTAGAAGGGCTCAAGAAAGAATCAGGAAATTACAAGACGCATGGCTAAGCAAAAAATCTGATGAAATCCAGATATATGCAGACAGACAGGATTTCAAACGCTTCTACGATGCCCTAAAAACTGTTTACGGACCTCAACAATCTCACCCCACTCCCATACTCGATGCAGATGGAGCAAGGCTACTAATTGACAAGCCTCAGATACTAAATCGCTGTGCAGAACACTTCCGTTCTGTCCTCAACCATCCATCCACTATATGTTATGAAGCCATAGAGCGCATGCCCCAGGTCCCAATCAATGCCAAGCTTGATATTCCACCTACCTTAGCAGAGGTCAAGAAGGCAACAAGCCAGATGTCCAGCGGGAAGGCACCGGGTGCGGACTCAATACCAACCGAAGTCTACAAAGAAGGAGGGCCCACGTTGATGCTAAAATTGACAGAGTTATTTACATCCATTTGGTGCAACGAACGTGTGCCACAGGAATTAAAGGATGCCACTATTGTCCACCTGTACAAGCGGAAAGGAAACCGCCAGGCCTGCGATAACCACAAAGGATCTCCTCCTGTCAATCGCTGGCAAAATACTGGCCAGAGTCCTCCTCAATCGATTAATCGATCACCTGGAACAGGACTTACTCCCTGAGACCCAATGTGGCTTCCGGGCAGGTCGCGGAACAGCAGACATGATATTTGCTGCTCGCCAACTACAGGAGAAATGCCAAGAGCAGCACCGTAACCTCTATATGGTCTTTGTCGATCTGACAAAGGCTTTCGACACGGTTAACAGGAGGGTCTATGGAAGATCATGGAAAAATTTGGATGCCCAAGGAAATTCATCAAGATCGTCCAACAGTTTCACGAGGGCATGATGGCACGTGTACTTGACGAAGGGAGCTGTCGGAAGCCTTCCATGTCACCAACGGCGTCAAACAGGGCTGTGTACTGGCCCCAACACTCTTCAGCATGATGTTTGCTGCCATGCTCACGGATGTCTTTTGGGAGGGCAACGAACATGGGTTAAAGATTAGATACAGGACAGACGGTAACCTATTCAATCTTCGGAGGTTAAAATCCTCCACCAAGGTAAAAGAATCAACTATCTCCAACCTGTTGTTTGCTGATGACTGTGCCCTCGCTACCAACTCTGAGGAAGAAATGCAGACTTACATGGACAAGTTCTCAATGGCCTGTGATAGGTTTGGCCTCACCATTAACACCAAAAACAGAGGTCATGTTCCAGCCCGCCCCTAGAGAACAGTATTACGATCCAGTCATCAACATTAAACACCAGCGTCTCCAGTCAACGGACAACTTTGCTTATCTTGGCAGCCTCCTATCCAGATCGGCAAACATAGATTCTGAGGTCCACAATAGGATATCCAAAGCCAGTGCTGCGTTCGGAAGGTTACCTGTCACTGTGTGGGAACGGAAGGGGATAAGCATAGTCACAAAGCTGAAAGTTTACCAGGCCATAGTGCTAACAACGCTGCTGTACGCAAGCGAGACATGGACAGTGTATAGCAGACACGCAAGAAAATTAAACCATTTCCACACAAGCTGTCTACGCAGAATACTAAAATAAACTGGCAGGACAAAATTCCAGACAGCGAAGTCCTCACAAGAGCAAAGATCCCAAGCGTCAACACCCTGTTGCAGAAGGCCCAACTGAGATGGGTCGGTCACGTTGCTCGAATGCCTGATAAACGCATCCCAAAACAGTTGATGTATGGCGAGCTTGAAGGGGGCAGACGTTTAGCAGGTGGACAGAAAAACGCTTTAAAGACACTCTTAAAGTGTCTCTGAAATGCTTCGATATAGACAATACGTGCTGGGAATCCTTGCGCAAGATCGCCAAATGTGGCGCTGTACCAACAAAAGAGGAACCCGAATAGCTGAGAATCATCGTATTGTTGAGTCACAGAGAAAACGAGCAGCGCGAAAAGACAGAGCACACAACATGCACATGTCTAACCTTGATCATGTATGCCCCACCTGTGGTCGGGGATTCTGTTCTAGGATTGGACTCTACAGTCACCTCCGCACACACCAGAGAGGTGCAACAGTACACGTCTGAGATTGTTGTCATCATCGCTTGCGATGGACGGCTATTATTAATAGCAAAGTTGAGAATAAGCTGCGCTAAATGTCGTGGAAATTTCGGGTCTAGCTTGGTCAAATGTTTAGATGTGCACACAATACGAGTTGAACTACATGAGATCATGATTATTTCTTTAGGGATCTAAACTGCCCGCCTACCCAGCGTGTTCGTAGCGCGTTGGACAACGGTGTGACAAGCACTCTGTGAGTGCGGGCTCAATTCCGCGGACTGGCAGAAAAAGGCACAGATTCTCCAGATTTATGGTGTTCGTGGCACTGAACCGAAGGGCTACGATCTCCATGTCACTGAGCCAAAGAGCTAAAAGCTCAAGTGCTTCTGGATCGAGGAAAAAAGAAATATAAACTACAAGTACCTCTGAAGTCGAAGTAATGCTCGTCTGAATGGTAAGGGACACTGGTGATAAGAAACAAATCTATCGCTATTGCCTGTAAAACCGCTTTTTTAGGGCGGTGTAGGACGGAAGGGAGGGACTTGCATATGTCTGTAGAATTTAATGGCTGAATGGTTAGTGCAGTCCCCACGAAACTGTTCAGGTTAGAATTTTTCCTTTATGCCACGACAGAAAAAAACTACTTGGACTTACCGTGGATTAAGCCCAGGTCTCCACGTGAAACTTGTCCCCCCTTTTCTCCCCGGCCTTATTATATGAACGTCCATGAGCAAATCATGCTGATGTCAGTACTTAGTGTGAGAGTTACGTCATAATACTTTTTGGTGCATTCGAAATAATCCTGCCACGGTACGTACACAGCTCCAAGATCTACAGTCCATATCAGAGTTATTGTCCAATATAATATAAATTTGTCCTAGACTATTGGTTCAGACATAACACTGAGTAAAATTAAGTAGTCCTAATTCTTAGAAACTTTAGGTTAGAAACTTCTATAGACGACATCCACTCATACTGAACCCTTTTGGATCTTGTGAAGCATCGATTGAGAGTCAGATACAACAACTGCCCAAAGTCCGTGCGGTACATTTTCTCAGTATGATGCAAGTCTTCGAAATGCCGCCACTTAAATATTTTTCTTTAAAATAACCTTCAATTGTAATTTTGATTTTGCTGCTTATGCCGCACCCCTTACGGTCCCGCCTGATGTAGCCGCCTTTCTGTATCATAGCCTGGCCCCAGTAAATGAAATCCAAGAGAGCCAATAGAGGACAGCAGTAACCGCCTCAACTTCCATCCTCATACTAGAAGTAGCTGTCCTGTACGCTTCACTTCGTTCTGCTACAACCCTACCATGCGCATTAGCCAAGAAACTCTAGCCGGATTTCTCACCACGTTGAACCGACCCATCGGTATATACAACAATATCATCATCATTTGCATTATCTTCTATCAGCTGCTTAACTGCGAGATCAGCCTCCCTGTTGCACCAATCTCTACAATCTCTTCCAAGAGGTGGACCGTGCCGTGCTATGATGCAGAGAGACGACCGCATCAGGCGGCACCGTAAGAAGGGCGGCATAAGCAGCAAAATCAAAATTACAATTGAAGGTTATTTTCAAGAACAAAAAATTACGGGGCGGCATTTCGAAGACTTGCATCATACTGAGAAAACATACCGCACGGTCCTGTCCAAGAGTAAGGACTTTAAAAATGCTACCTCATGTAACTGACACAATCGTAGCAAGCAAAATTGCAAATACAGCTTTTTATCAGAGAATGATATAAGAGTGAATGAACACACTAAATTTAGACTACAAAAATACGAATATCGTGTGACATGTCGAGGTACAGAGCTCCTACGCCTACATATTTCAATGAGGATGTTAACAAAAGAAGGATTAATATAGGATTCGTCAACAAATGTTTACAACCACAAGAAATTATTTCGCCAACTTGGGGAGTGTTCACTTTATATGCTTTACCAGTCATTCATTACCTAAACCGCATCACTAGCAGATAGTTCGCAACCAAAAGTAGTTCCTTTCATATTGTTTAATTATTAAGATTGTCTGCTTGTGTTTTTATATGTACCAGGGGACAAATAAGACGGTCATCCTGACATTTAATCTGTTATAAAATAGTTTCTAAATGTAAGCCAATAAAAGGATAGGTTGAAAGAGCCGTGTCTCGACTTAAAAAAGCTTTAATCGCATAATAATAATAATTCCTCTCGTACCGTTGTACGTAACATAGGACCTGCAATATATTTCTCCATACCGCTCTATCCTGAGTAACTCGCTCAATCTCCTCCATGGAGATGCTTAATCGCATACATAACAAGAAAACTAGTCAAGACAGAGATGAAGTGTCTACGCAGAATTCTGGGAGTAACAAGAAGAGACCGGTTGAGAAATGAAGACATCAGGAAAAAGTGGGTACATTAGTACTGAACTTCATCAAGAAACAACAAATTAAATGGTTCGGCCACATAAGCAGATTACCAACAGACAGTGCACCTGTTTCAATGTTTCTCCGATACAATGGATACAAAGCAAAAGACCGGTCACGCAAAAGGTCGACCTCAGAGATAACAGAGGCGACGAAAGACACTATTTATGAAGCGCACACTAGGGCTCGTTCTAGAAATCCAATCTTATCTTGACGCTGTGAGGCAAACCAGGATTA
The DNA here is from genome assembly GCA_020796225.1 of Arion vulgaris. Classification (NCBI taxonomy): domain Eukaryota; kingdom Metazoa; phylum Mollusca; class Gastropoda; order Stylommatophora; family Arionidae; genus Arion; species Arion vulgaris. The sequence continues at coordinate 52,404,452 of CM036762.1, read as the reverse complement.
GAGAACAGAAAGAAAGAAAGAAAGAATCTAACAACACGCCCATATTAATCCATCCATATCATCTCAGCATAATCAAGTGCCATGCCGGATGTCATAGGCGATCATGAATCTTCATAAACATCTGTCCCTAGTATAATAAGCACACACACCACAAGTAGACAAGACGTATCCGTATTTCGGCCACTTTCTCGAGAACGTAGATTCGATTCTTTAACTCTTTTTTTAAAATAGATTCTTGTGAAAATATTTTGTTTTAAAATAAAATACATCGTAGATACTTCAGAATATTAAGACTAAGATGGTAAATATGGATATACTGAGACAAACCACAGCCAACTCTAGATAACTAGGCCAGACAACTGACAAGGGGTTCCCTGACCTAGATCAGAAAAGGGGCCGGAAAATATAGATGTTTGATAGAACACTGCAAGCTTTTTGCAATTTTATTCAATTCTGTGAGTCTATGGTTATTTATTGGTGAAAAATATTCATCATATTGATATTCCTTATTGTTAAACTTAACTTGTTGGAAAATATAACTTCGATTTAGCATTTTGTGTTGATTTTAAAATGAATTCGTCTATATCTATATATATATATAAGTATATATCAATACTTGAATGCGAGGTCACGTGGTATAGTTGGAGTCTGATTTCCATAATTCTTACCTAAGTCCGAAGGCCCATACGTTTATAGTTGGCTCTGGACAAACTCACATGTTAAGTGAAGCAACACTGAAAGAAAAACAACGTAGACTTCATCTTCTTCTTCTTGTGTCGTCACACTGCTACCGGGTAGTTGCCCAGTATTATAATTTTCCGTTTTTGTCTTGCGCTGCTCTAGCGGCTTGAGTGATTATTATGTGTGTTTTTTAAAATGATTCTGCTACTCCATCTATCCATTTATTTCGTAGTCTTCCTCTCATCTTCTTTCCTGATCTTCTGTTGTAGAACACTCTATTTTAGTTGCATTTTTATTGAGTAGCTGAACCACTTCATTCTTTGTTTCTCAATGCAATTCAAGCAACATTCATATCGCAATTTTAATTTCTAGTGTTGTTGGTAACTTTTTCATAGGCATCACATTTCACATGTAGTTATTTTTGTGACTGTACTTTACTCATTGTCTATGTTTAGCTCTGGTAACACATAGAAGGAACACCAAGATGCTGCTGATCATCTGCTGTTTAGCTGTCAGTGAGATGTTTAAGTCCTTAACAATGGGACTAGCTGGTAGGTTAGAGCATTTGCTTTTTGCACTTGAAATGCAATTTAGTAGAAACATCATTTGTATCATACTGTACTTCACTCACCTCGTATATACTATCGGTGTCACTGTATTTCATTTTTTTTTGTCCGATCCAGAAGCACTTGAGCTTTTCAGCTCTTCGGCTCAGTGCCATGGACGACATCGTAACCCTTCGGTTCAGTGCCACGAACACCGTAAATCTGGGGAATCTGTGGCTTTTTCTGCCATCCTGCGGAATTGAACCCGCACACACAGAGGTATAGACACCCGTAGTCCAACGCGCTACGAACACGCTGGGTAGACGGCCTGTATTTCATTAAGGATACTTGATTGTTTTTTTTTTTTGTTTTTTAAACTGTCGTTACTGTCTGTAGTACCGTTTTTAGGGCAGTGTAGGACAGGTGGGACGTGAGCCTAAGGAATTTAATGGCTGAATGGCTAGTGCAGTCGAAGCGAAGATGTTCATGTTAGCATTTTTCGTTTATGCCCACAACAGGAAAAAAGTACTTGCCGTTATCTGGAGTTGAACACAGTTCTCCCACATGGGAGCCACGCTCTAATCTATTCGGCCAGACGCTCCTCAACTTAATTGAAAATCAAATGTAAATGTTAGTGGTAAGTTGTAGCCAGTGGCGGCTCGTGCTCATATTTGTTGGTGGGGCCAGACACAAATGTTCAGAAAAATCATGTTTTTGGGTTAGGGTGTCTTCTTCTTCTTCTTCGCGTTCGTTCTTTACAACCAATTTTAATCACTCTTTGTGATATGTTTGATCTTTGCCAAGAACGTGTATACGTTGCACATTGGTTTGGTAGGCCCCTAAATGCATAGACTTCTATACGTTTAGGACATGTGCATCCGATTTCAGCCAAACCTCCTTAGTCGCCTCTTACGACATGCGTGACAGGTAACAGTGGTGCTATTCTTTACACCCCAAATTTGGGCCCGGTAACCACTCGGGCGGGTTAGGGTATATTTTAATTTATAAAACAACAAATACACGTTACACATTATTTTTGGTGGGATCGGCCCCACTGGCCCTTAATGAGGAGCCGCCACTGGTTGTAGCCATAGCTCCGCAGGAACGAAAAGGAATGAGAGAGATACAAAAGAGAGGTGTCACACCAGATGATCTGTTGTTCAATGTTTCTGTTCTTGGCTATTTTTATCACAACGGTGACGTGGAATTGTTGTCCCATCTGCAATTATTAATTAGGCTATACAATGGCTTCCTGGCATGTCATACGCTATCACGCAAAATCAGAAGAGTCAACGCAAGCGTCGATATGAGCAGTTACCCATCGTCACTACAGACGCATGTATTGTCGTCACATCTGACGCGTGACACACTAACGATCTATGACTGACACTCAAATGCAGCAAATCTGTCGTGACTTTGACCCCTGGTTGATTGTATTCGATTGCCTGAGATATTTAAATCAGAACATCTGGGATAATGATTATATTCACACTACTGTTCATATTAAGCTCTGTTAGCGATACAGGAAAAGGCGTACATGTGTGCGGGTGTGGGGTTTGTGTGTATGTTGAGTATTAGGTGGGGGTGGTCTCTGGTGAAGTGGTTAGGTCGTTTGCTTGTCGTACTGAAGGTTGTTGGCTCGAATCCGGACCGAGATACATGTACAACTTTTTTATGGGATCCCTAGACGGGACACTGCAGTCTCAGAGCACACCTCCACAGAATGGGTCTCAGGGACTCGGCAGTTTGCACCCGTGGAGCACATAAGCAGTCCCCAGAGCACATCCTGCAAGACTGCCCCAGTCTGAGCATTGTGAGAATAGAGATCTGGTCAACAGAAACAACCCTACAAGACAAATTATGAGGAACCGGTGAAGACCTCAAGCGCACTGCCCTGTTTATGACACATACCGGAGTAGTCGCATAGCAGAAGTTTGATCGCAGAAAAAGAAGTTGCCGGAGCTAAGGAGTTCGTGCTTTGTGTAATGTTCTCGGCAGATGGCACACCATATCTGCCGACAGGGACGGAGCCATATGGGGAAACCCAGTGTAATAAAGTTAACTTTGCCTTTGGAGCCTTTCTTTGGAATATGACGGGATTACCCTCAATAGTAGGGTGATACTTTACAATCATCTTCAAGTGATATGGTGATCAGAAGCGAAACCCTTTACTTTCACCCAACCAATCTTTAACTAAATCTGAAACTACGCCGTTGAATGCGAACAGGTTATGGTCAAATATTTTTTTCCTGATCCAGAAGCACTTGAGCTTTCAGCTCTTCGGCTCGGTTCCATTGGCATCGTAACCCTTCGGTTGGGTGCCACGAACACCGTAAATCTGGAGAACCTGTGGCTTTTTTGGCCAGCCCACAGGAATTGAACCCACACTCACAGAGGGCTTGTCATCCGTCGTCAAGCGCGCTACGAACACGCGGGGCAGGCGGGCTGTCACAATTGTTTAATGACACTCCCAAGTAATTGTTAGTAAATCCGCCTGCGACACTTCTGTTTGAGTTAATATAATAATTATTGTCTGTTAAATCTGGACCCCTGATGTATTATTTGTCGATGAATTGTTCTTATCAAAGGCGTCTTATTGTGTGGGTACAATACTGACAAAGAGAAGTCGTTCACTGTATACATCATTCACTTCTTTATATGTTATTTATATCAAAATACAATTTTCCGTAATCCTTTCAGACCTTAGGGTAGTGTTTCTCAAAGGGTGTGTCCAGGCGCACCAGTGTGCTTGGTAACATTCCGAGGTGCGCCCTATAAAATCCCAGATTTGGGGATCAGCCCACGGCGTCAGCGGGCACTAGGTAAAAAAATTGTCGACACATCAGACCTATGTTTCTCATAGGCAGAAATGAAATGATGAATAAAGGTATGTAACATTTTCCAAGTATTTCGGTATTAATTTGCTTTTAGCTTCCTATTTATTCAGTTTTTGTATATAGTGATAATACGATTTTTGGGGTACTTCAAGTGTCCCACGATTTCAAATAGTTTGAGAACTACTGCTTTAGTATGTGAAGGGATTGTCACTTCACATTTATAGGCCACAGTGAGCAGAAGGTAGAAGTGCCAATTTCTTTTCTCAGGCTTGGAACATCGAGGGTGGGATTGAGACCACAACACTCTTGTATCCGAGTTGATATTCGAACGCTTATGCATTACGCTAATCCGCCCCACATATATGCTATTACATGGGAACATTTTATATTTTCAACATATTATTAAATAATAATTCCTCTCGTACCGTCATACGTTACATAGGGCCTGCAAGTAATTTCTCCATACCACTCTATCCTGGCAACTCGTTCAATTTCTCCATGGAACTGAGACCAATATTTCTGCCTCTTCAGTAAAGTTCGTTTCAGGGTCTTCTTAGGTCGTCCTCTCTTTCTTGAACCCTTTGCATCCCGCTTCCATGCCTGCTTTGATATTCGTTGATCATTTCTCCTCAAGGTGTGTCCAACATATCTCCATCTTCTTTTTCCTATAACAGTTGTCACTAGTGGTTAACATATTATTACACGCTACACATATGTTCGGCGTGTAACATATTATTACACGCCGAAAAATAATGAATATAAAATGGAACGAATGCAGGAGAAGTGAAGAAATCAGAGAAATGTCTGGTCAACCACTAGTAACAACTGTTATAAGAAAGAGAAGATGGAGATATGTTGGACACACCTAGAGAAGAAATGATCAACGAATATCAAAGCAGGCATTGAAGTGGGATGCAAAGGGTTCAAGAAAAAGAGGACGACATAAGGAGACCCTGAAACGAACTTTGCTGAGAGAGGAAAACAATATCAGTCCCAGCTCCATGGAGGAGATTGAGCGAGTTGTCCAGGAGAGAGCTGTATGAAGAAAATGCTTGCAGGCCCTATGTAACGTATAACGGTACAAGAAGAATTATAATTTATATTATTACCCATATACATTCTTCCATCTTCGACATATGTGTACTTCTGAATCTCTTCAGTATGATATTACACATAACCGTCTATGCAATCATATCTTGCTTGCAGGTGCTTGCAGCTTATTCATGTGCTGTGCTGCCATCAGAAGGGCTAAGAGTTCTGCTTTGTAGTTGGAACATATTCTTCCAGTAAGGGCCGCTAGAGACACAGTATCGCTTTGGTCTATGTGGCGTAGAGATAGGATATTCGACGCTCGCTCCACATGTACTTGGTTCGTTCCCCGCGTGTAGCGATCAGATATTTTTCCACAAACCTTTGTTTTCAATGTAAGGGAGATCGAGTTTCTAGTCCTATTGAAGACGAATAATAAAGCGTAGGTCCCTTATTCAAGTTGATCACGTAAGAAAACCCTTTATAACTGCAAACCTTCTTCTTCTTCTTTGCGTTCGTTCTTTACGACCAATTTTAATCACTCTTTGTGATATGTTTGATATTTGCCAAGAACGTGTATACGTTGCACATTGGTTTGGTAGGCCCCTAAACGCATAGACTTTTACACGTTTAGGACATGTGAATCGATTTCAGCCAAACCTCCTTAGTCGCCTCTTACGACAGGGGTGGCAGGTAACAGTGGTTCTATTCTTTACACCCCAAATTTGGGCCCCGGTAACCACTCGGGCGAACTACAAGCCAATAATAGTTGTCTGCAAAGTGTCCTCTTTAGATAAACTCATTACCAATTTGTCAATAACATTTTAACACAACTACTCACCAGCTTCAAAATTAGATAGGGGACGCTCACCGCTGCTTCGAAGTTTGTGAACTGCCGTTGAGATAGATATATATGGTGGGCACCTGCGCCCGTGTGGTGCCGGGGCCCGCAAGGAAAGCAAAGAATAATATCACTGCAACCTACAATGCATGTCGTAATAGGCGACTGATGTTAGCTCTAGGGATGTTACCCTAGTAACTAAAAAGCAGCGCAGAAATCGGATGTGCTGGCCTACTTGTAGGCGGATAACCGGCACAACGTACAATCGTTCTTAGGCTCAGATCACATACACGACACACAGAGTGGTTGACAAGTGGTCGATATGGAGCGTTCGAAGAAGAAGAAGAGGATGGGTGCCTGTAGCTAAAGCAGTAATGAGCTCGATTACAACCCAAGCGTATCTGGTCGAACACCGCGACAGGCCGTTTCGAAGCAAATTCGTTTCCGTGACTGTACGAACTGTAAAAATAGACATCACCGTTCAGAAAGCAATGGCAAACTACTGAATGCATAAGTGGTGCCTAGAAAATCGACGACTTGTTTACTATGGTTGATGGAGACGTCCTATCAAGGATATGGCAGGATTTTATTTTATAAAGAGGCCAATGATGATGATGATGATGATGATGATATATATATATTCTTTCTCCTTTGCTGTTTTCCTCCCTCTCTGTATCGCTGTCATTTCCATGACAGTTCCTTTCCCCCTACAACACCTGTCGCCCTAATATAGACACTTTATTCGATCTGACCCGTATCCTGCCTGTTACGACATTTGATTACTGAGCTCTCATTGGACGTCACAATTCGATATTGACGAATCATGGATGGAGTTGTTTACGACTGGTAACAGGGCACCATTTTATTGTTTTGTTACATATTTTACTTCCCGTTTCAGGCACCTGTTGTCTAACAACTGGTACATCATCATCATCATCATCAAATAGCTGGTCCTGAGCAGAACCACCCCAACAGTCTTTCGGAATTTCGCTCTCTCATTGGCCAGATGTCCCGCCTCTGAAGCCGTCATGTTCGAACCATCAGTTATCTCCTGAATCCATCTTCTCCGTGGTCTACCACTTCTTCTCTTTGCAGGTGTGCTTCCTTCCATCTTCTTCTTCTCTTTGCAGGTGTGCTTCCTTCCATCTTCTTCTTCTTCTTTGCAGGTGTGCTTCCTTCCATCTTCTTCTCTTTGCAGGTGTGCTTCCTTCCATCTTCTTCTCTTTGCAGGTGTGCTTCCTTCCATCTTCTTCTCTTTGCAGGTGTGCTTCCTTCCATCTTCTTCTCTTTGCAGGTGTGCTTCCTTCCATCTTCTTCTCTTTGCAGGTGTGCTTCCTTCCATCTTCTTCTCTTTGCAGGTGTGCTTCCTTCCATCTTCTTCTTCTTCTTCTTTGCGTTCGTTCTTTACGACTAACTTTAATCACTCTTTGTGATATGTTTGATCTTTGCCTAGAACATGTATACGTTGCACATTGGTTTAGTAGGCCCCTAAACGCATAGACTTGTACATGTTTAGAATACGTGCATCCGATTTCAGCCAAACCTTCTCAGTCGCCTCTTACGACATGCATGGCAGGTAACAGTAGTTCTATTCTTTACACCCCAAATTTGGGCCCGGTAACTACTCGGGCGACCTCCTTCCATGTTGGTCTTCTCCAGCCCTTCTTGTTTTTCTCTATGTCCAAAATACCTCAGTTTTCTTATTTGTAGCATTAGTGAGTTTTTTTTTATTTTGAGTTCCTTCTGGGATACATTATCTGTTCTTGTCTACGTGCATTATATACGGAGGACTCTTTTGCAACACTTATATTCAAAAACCCTTATATGTCTTTCTACTGCCTTATTAAATGTCCATGCTTCACACCCATACGTTGCAACTGGGAATATGCATGAACTTAGTATTCTGATCTATGTATTCCTATCAGTTCGATTCCATACTGTTTTGAGTTGTTAAATTTTTGTAAAGCCATGCTTGCTCTTATTTTAATTGCCTTCATCCCATTTCCATCTCTTGTTAGCAGTGAACCAAGACATTCAAAACTGTTCACATTTTCTGATACAAGCATCCACAATTCAATGCTTAAGTAGTAGTGAACTCGATCACAACCCCAGCGTACCTGGTTCAAACCCCAAGGTGGGCAAGTTTGGAAGCAAATTGTTTCCGTGGGATTTTTACGAAAGGTAAAAATAGACCTCACAGTTCAAAAAGTTTGCAACGGCAAACTACTGAACGTAAAAGTGGTTCCTAGAAAATCAACGATTCATTTGTTTTGGTTGATGGCTACGTACTGTAAAGGATATGTTACGATTTTCGATGTGGTTAAACGTGTGATCGAGTCACCGAGTCACAAATACGATTCATAGCTTTGTCAACGGGTGTATTCTTGGATAGTATGTTAGAATTGCAAATACAGACCTGCAAGAACCCTGTTGATAGGAACAGGGCAAGAACCCGTGATGACCCAGGTTGAAGAAAAAATGACTTTTGAACGGGTATACCCTACGAAAGACAGAGTCAAGGGCCACTAGACAAGTACTTGAGTGGAACCCCTAAGAAAAACGGAATAGGGGACGTCCTAAACAGACGAAGACGGAGTCTTTTTGAGGAAATGAGGTGCGCTGGAGGCTATAAAGAAAATAGCAAGAGAACGGCACAAGTGACGAACAACTATTGATGTCCTATGCTCCACAAGGAGCGGTGAGGAATAAGTAAGTATGTGGATTAGTAGTTTGTTTGGGGTTTTTCACGATCTTGAGTTTGAATCAGGATTGCGTCGTTTGGTTTGCGACTGCATTTTTGTCCCCGAAGATTATGATTGTTCCCGGAGCTACATAATGTGTCCTTATGGACATCCATGTCAATGGCACTACAATAAACCAAGTGAAAGAATTCAAATACTTAGGAAGCATATTCACAGAAGACGGAAGACTAGATAGAGAGATAGAGGCTAGAGTTCAAAAGCAAATGCTGTAACCTACCAGCTAGCCCCATTGTTAAGGCACCCAAAATTTCACTGACAGCTAAACAACAGATGATCAACAGTCTTTTCATACCTACTTTGTGTTACCAGAACCAAACATGGACAATGAGCAAAGCGCAGTCACAAAAATAACTACATTTGAAATGCGCTGCCTGCGAAAAGTTACCAACAACACCAGAAAAGACAGAGTCACCAACATCAGCATAAGAAAGAAAGTTGGCACAGAACCTTGCTTAAATTACATTGAGAAACAAAGAATGAAGTGGTTTGGTCACTTAATAAGAATGCATCCAAACTCCACAGTATACAAAGTATTCTATAACAGAACATCAGGAAAGAAGGCAAGAGGAAGACCACGAAAAAGATGGTTAGATGGCATAGCAGAATCCTGTCAAAGAGCAAAATAACAATCACCCAAGCCACCAGAACAGCGCAAGACAAAAACAGAAAACTGGGCAACAGCCCGATAGCAGTGTGACGACAAAAAAAGAAGAAGTGACATTTCAGTGAAGAATTACTGGGCCATCTGGGGAATCCAGGTGCAGTAAAGTCAATCATTCGACTATAGACCGCATTTAGATTTAATTTAGTCGTAACTAATTCATCAATTCCAATATTTGACAATTTGTCTGCGGGCTGATTCAATTGTCATTATAGCGATATATTAGTAGCAGCACATGAGACATAAGGGAATATATCGTCTGATTCTATATGTTCTGTGCCGTGTTAGAAGTGAAATTCTTCACTTGACACAATTATCCGTTGTTTGATAAAGGCCTGATAGTAGAAACGTTGTTGTGTATCGTTATTGTTTTTGTATTTTATAAAACTACAGTACTTTGTTTTTACGTGTTTCGCCATTGCTACATAGTTTTACTGCAGTCTTCCCTTATGTCGACAGTACATGAGACAAGACAGTACAAAGATAAGAACATCGCACCACCTGTTCTGTCGTTAATCTGTAATGAACTGCAGTATGTCGATGTTTTGTCGTGAATATGTTCCGTTATATGTTCCATGAGACCAAGAAGAAGATGGCTACAAGATATTAAAGAAACCATGAATATGACTATCGACGAAGTGGGTGAACTGGCTAGAGACATCGGTATATACAACAACATCATCATCCCTTGCATTATCTTCTATCAGCTGCTGAACTGCGAGATCAGCCTTCATGTTGCCCCAATCTCTACAGTCTCTTCCAAGAGTAATGATAACGTTGAGATAGTTGGTCATGCTGCCATCTGTTGGGATCCATTCTTCCCATTTTGGTAGAGTCGCAACCGTAGTCACCTGGCCAATTGCTCTCTCAGTCTGGACCATCCACGATATGCCACGCTTGATTCTCGTGCCCTTAACATCATTAGTGTTCTTGTGAAGTGGACGCTAGGCGATTGGTGTTGTAAGGACTAGGGTAAGTGGTTCGAATCCTGTGTTTGTCTATTTGTTTTTCGGAAGCTCTTAATACCTGTATCTGTTTATTTGTTGATCATATTCGTTACTTCGTTGCTTCCTCTGGGGTTCTTGTAAGAAAACTCCTTGTGCTCATCTTATATTAATGCTAGGGAGAAGTTGCAGCCCTATGCTCGATTGGGAATGAAAAGAAACGAGAGAGAAAGAGAGGGCGAGAGAGAGTCGCCCAAGTGGTTACCTGGGTCAAAATTTGGGGTGTAAAGAATAGAATCACTGTTAACTGCCACGCATGTCGTAAGAGGCGACTAATGAGGTTTGGATGAAATCGGATGGACGTGTCCTAAACGTGTAAAAGTCTATGCTTTTAGGGGCCTACCAAACCAATGTGTAACGTACACACGTTCTTGGCAAAGATCAAACATATCACAAAGAGTGATTAAAATTGGTAGAAAAAGAACGAATCCAAAGAAGAAAAAGAAGAGAGAGAGATGTTGGTAGCATGATTCGATTGTCTTGCTTTGTTTAAACATATAATTAGTAAGTTGAAGACAGCCTAAGATACTGTGACCTCTCAGGAACAAATTATTTGTGTTAAAGTAGCAGACTCATCTAGAACGCGACTTTCAAAGATTGATAGCCAGAATACAAAGGATGTTGACCCCTTAGACACCAGAATACAAAGGATGTTGATCCCTTAGACATCCTTGATTTCTAGTCTCTATTATCTAAAATAAAAACCAAATAATGTCGGATTCGCGTGCCAGGAGAGAGGACAGGGCTCTTTATGAGTACCCCTCTTGGCGTGCCGTTACTGGAGTGTGCGGCAGGTGCTAAAAGTAAACTCGTGCCTCGTGTCTTGGATCAAACAATAGCCCTTACCTCAGTTAACCCCCACCCCCTAAGATTAGCGGTATCTTGGCACGAGCGCATACTTTCATTTTTCTTTTTAATCTACTCACACACACCCTAGATAACTTAATCTCTTTGTGTTCTATAATCTTAATCTATTTGTGTTCTATAATATTAATCTCTTTGTGTTCTGTACAATTGAATATATTTTTCTAGACATAAACCACGTACTACATTTTGCCAACATTGGAAATAGAAAGTTTGTAAATCTTGTTCTTTTCTTCTTGTATTTGCCCGCTATGATGGCGAGTCTAATTGATTTTTGCGTTAAAGCTTGCTTTTCTTTTTATCAGTGTCCCCCGCCATACAGGCGGGCATTTTCCAACTTCAGAGATGTAAAGCTTACTGTTTGTTATTTGTTTGTTGTAGAGCCATGTTGTGAGCGTCCGTAGTTCAAGCGGTAGTGAGCTAAATCACAAACCCGAGCGTACCTGGTTCAAACCCCACGGTAGGCAAGTTTGAAGTAAATTGTTTCGTGGGATGTTTACGAAAGGTAAAAATAGACCTCACCGTTCAGAAAGCAAAGCGTACTGACACTAAATGGTGGCACAGAGGAAGATATAAAATCACGTCTAAGTAAGGCCAGAACCGCTTTTGCCAGAATGAAACCAGTATGGAAGTCCAAAATCTACAATAGGACCACAAAGCTTAAACTCTATAAAATCATTGTTTTGCTCTACGGATCGGAGTGTTGGAGGATGACCAAAGGAGATACTAGCAGGCTGTCAGTTTTCACCACTCTTGTCTTCGCAGAATCTTGGGAATCTTTTGGCCAGTAAAAATATCCAATAACCAACTACTCCAAGACACAAGACAAGAGGCAATGAATGACATACTCAAAAAGAAGATGGAAATGGCTCGGACATGTTATGAGAATGAGACAAGAAATGCCTGCAAGGATAGCCCTCACTTGGACACCAGAGGGAAAGAGAAAGAAAGGCAGACCACGGACAACATGGAGGCGCATGATGGAATAGGAACTGGACACCGCATCTCTGACGTGGGGCTCTGCGCTGAAGGTTGCACGTGACAGGAGAGCATGGAAAGTCCTTTCTGAAGCCCCATGTGTCACTAGGCATGACGGGATTAAGTAGCAAGAAGTTCAGAAAGCAATGGCAAACTACTGAACGTATAAGTGGTGCATATACAATCAACAACTCGTTTACTGTGGTTGATGGCTACGTCCTGTACAGGATATGTTACGATTTTCATTTCAGAGCCAAAGGAGCGTTGGCTATAAAATAATTATTTGTAAACTACTCTTTGTGATTTGTTTTTGATTTGAATCAAATAATTCAAGTTTGTTGTGTTTTTATTTTGCAGTGGCTAAGATACGATATTTACCTCCTTTATACCAAACACATCATATTTCAGCGTTCGTTTGTTCGGGTACGCCTTCCTAATAAAGTCAGTCATGTTATATGTGTAACATCCATATTTTCCTTTTGCTCTCTCACATACTCTCTTACTCACATAACCCCTTACTCCCAACTCCATCATGTACACACTCCTTCACTCCTCAATCACACATTCTCTCACTCATATACTGCCTCATTCACACACACCTTTACTCTCACACTCACTATTTCACTCACTTGCTAATAATACATCACTCGCGTGACTTAGCTCGGACAAGCTGCCTTGAATCGTCTATTCTATACAAGGGCTTAAAAGCCGAAGGATTGACTTCATTGCACCGGGTTTTACCCCATATGGCTCGGTCCTCTCCGCAGAAATGGCAGGACGTCACCCGTGAGTAATACACAAAGCACGAACTCCGTAGCTCCGTCAAAAATCCTAAGGATCTATGACAAAAAAAGTACTCGTGAACAGAACGGCGTGGTCCGAATTTGAACCCACGACTTTTGACTCGCAATGCAAGGGCTTAACCATTTAGCCACAGAGATCCGTCTATTCTATACAATCCCCCAGCGTTATTCTCGTAACTGGGAATCAAGATCTGCATTGACAGTATCAGTTTCTTCTTTACCTCTGAAGCCGGAGAAGGATCGCCTGAATGGCGAGGGACACTGATGAAAAGGAAAGCAAGACTTCACGTAAAAATTAGTCAGAAACGACATACTGGACGACCTGATTACACCTGAATTCATAGCGTGCGAACGAGAAGAAGAAGAAGCTTCTTCTGAAGAAGTCTAGCCAGGAAAGTCTTTTATCAGTCCACTGTATGTGTGTACATAACAACATACCGTGTTCGATTTGTTATACAACTTATTATACTGTCCATCCTAAGGAATGCTAACCCGAAACAAATGCTTGCAGAAAACGGATGCACCAGGCCGTAAGGCGCATAATTTGGTGCAACGACCCCTCACAATGAGGAATGGGATTCTACGGTCGCCGATCTGCTTCGAAGATTTAGCCACGCAGTAAGAATGTCGGACCTACCATCACGAGGGTGGCCAAAACTAAAGAGGTGGCCCACTTACACCAGCGTCCAAGACACTGTATGGCGTGGCTGATAATCTGAGGCAGACGGCTGCCTTTATTAGAGAGTTCGAAATCCCAATCTAGTGAGAACGCAGAAGAAGAAGAATACTGTCCATCCATCTGAAACTGGGATTTCTGACTTACTCAATTGGAGAGAAAGAGTGAGACACCAGGCACAGCACCAGCAGATAACCTGACCAAGAACTAGTTGTATTTTCTATAACTAGCGTTATCATTCTAACAGATCACCCGTGTGTTGCCTGGTCTCACAAGGGGAGCAAAGAATAGTACCACGGTGACCTATAAGGCATGACTTAGGTAGGGGCCTAAGGAAGCTGAAATGAAAATCGTGGCATATCCTAAAGGACGTAGCCATCAACCACAGTAAACGAGTCGTTGATTTTCTAGGCACCACTTATACGTTCAGTAGTTTGTCATTGCTTTCTGAACGGTGAGGTCTATTTTTTTATCATTTGTAAAAATCCCACGGAAACGAATCTGCTTCCAAACTTGCCCACCGTGGGGTTTGAACCAGGTACGCTTGGGTCTGTGATCGAGCTCACTACCGATTGAGCTATAGACGCTCACCTAAGGAAGCTACCATAGTAAATAAAAAGCGTCGCAGAAATAGGATGTGCTTGCCTACGTGTAGGCGTATAACTGGCAGAACGTACAATCGCTCTTAGGCTCAGATCACATACAGATAACAATGAGCGGTTAACAAGTGCTCGATATGGAGCAGGGTTCGAAGAAGAAGATGCTAATTGATCATTGCGCTAACCACTAAGTTACTTTACAAATTGAGAGAAAATATAACAGCAAATGATCGTTACAGTCTGTAATACCGCTTTTTTAGACGATGTAGGACAAGGTCGTGGGGGACACGCGCCTGTGGAATTTCATGGCTAGTGCAGTCGCCGTGAAACTGTCCAGCTTATGTTTTTTCTTTATGCCCCGACAGAAAAAACACTCATTGGGCTTACCCAGTGGCGGCTCGTCATTAAGGACCAGTGGGGCTGGCCCCACCAAAAATAAGGTGTAACGTGTATTTATTATTTTATACATTAAAATATAACCTAACCGAAACCATGATTTTTCGAAAATTTCTGTCTGGCCCCACCAACAAAAATGATCACGAGCCGCCACTGGCCTTACCGAGGATTGAACCGGCGTCTCCCGCATGGGAGCAGTACTGTAATCCACTCCGCCAGATGCTGCATCGAAATAAAGTAAATAGCTTAATTGTTCTTGGAAAAAATGTTGAAATTGGAGAGCAGTGTCTATAACTCAGTGTTGTCTGCCAGCCATGTAGTGACGATAGACTTAGATGGGGTTTTCCTTGTACTATTAACTACGTATTCTGTTACTTAAACTGAAAATGAAAACAAAATTGAAATATCGTGGCATATTCTTTACATGACACGGATGCAACAAAGCAAATCAAATGATAGGACAAATGGCGCCAATTTTAAGATGCAAACACGTCACCATGAGCACAAAAGAGCAATGTTCAACACAATCTTTCTCCCCACATTATTTTACCAGTGCCAAAACTGGACACTGACAACAAATGATTGAAGAAAACTAGTCACAACAGAGATGAAGTGTCTACACAGAATGCTGGGTGTAACAAGAAGAGACCGGTTTAGAAATGAAGACATCAGGAAAAAGTGGGTACAACATCAGTACTAGACTTCATCAAGAAACATCAAATTAAATGGTTCGGCCACGTAAGCAGATTACCATCAGACAGTACACCTCAAAGAGCAATGCTAGTCCGATACAATGGGTACAAAGCAAAAGGCCGGCCACGCAAAAGATGGACCTCAGAAACAACAGAGGCGACGAAAGAGACTATCTACGAAGCGCGTACAAGGACCCGTTATAGAAATGTCTTCTTGACCTGATGCTGTGAGGCATACAGGATTCGAGAAAGAAAAAAAAAAAATCCTTTACAGGACTTAGCTATTAACCGCAGTGAAAGGGTCGTTGATTTTCTAGACACCACTTATACGTTCAGTAGTTTGCCATTGCTTTCTGAACAGTGATGTTTATTTTTACAAATAGCTTTCAAACTGCCCCTCCGCGGTGTTTGAACCAGGTACGCTTTGGTTGGTATCTAGCTCCCTACCGCTTTAGCTACAGACGCCCACGTTACTTAAACTACAAGATCAGTATTCCCGGCGTGCTGTGTCGCCTATTCGAAACGGGGCTATCTACAGTTGTTAAATTGTTGTTAAAGAAGCGACAAGGGTGGCGGGGAAAGGGGGGCATGAAAATGTTCCAAAGTGATGAAAAGAATAATTGAAACGTGCACGCGACCAAAGATTGCACGCGACCAAAGGCATCCCGTTACAGGCCCCATTTTTCTTGTCAGCCCGATTCACGCGCACAGACACCTGCTCGCTGACCTGAGCAACTCAACCCCGATCTGTTCTCGACTAAGTGACCTACAACCGTGACCTTACGTGAGTGAAGTGGCTTCCTCTGTAGTTGTACCCAAACAAAGGGACCCACAAATACCGTTACTATTTCAACCAATCGCATTGCTCGGAGCTGTGTCATAAACCAATGGCAGATGTGGGAACCCAAATATAGAACATATTCCTTTCTGGAACGAAGATGGTAGCAATATTAACGTTCTGGGACAACTTTGAATATCAAAGCAAGAATTAAATCAAATCTGTTAGCTATAAAGGAATGAGTAAGATTTTTAGTTCTCTTTATTATCACAGAGACCTGGAAACTAGGGTAATGAGATTCTTTTTATGGGAGAACCCAACAAAGACATGAATACACGAAATTATTATTATAAAAACATCATTTATTGATATCTTTATTAGTTATATGTTTGTTAGTTAACTTGCGATCTATATTAGTTAGTTAACTTGCGATCTATAACAGTGAAATGAAAATCGTGGCATATATCCTATAAGGACTAAACCATCAACCACAGTAAACGAGAAGTTGATTTT
Organism: Arion vulgaris; assembly: GCA_020796225.1. Taxonomy (NCBI): domain Eukaryota; kingdom Metazoa; phylum Mollusca; class Gastropoda; order Stylommatophora; family Arionidae; genus Arion; species Arion vulgaris. Next base: position 52,387,793 of record CM036762.1, on the reverse strand, counting down.
CTAGGCACCACTTATACGTTCAGTAGTTTGTCATTGCTTTCTGAACGGTGAGGTATATTTTTACCTTTTGTAAACATCCCACGGATTTAGAGCTAGGGGGAACCCGTGTGGTGCCGGTTCCCGCAAAGGAAGCAAAGAATAGCACCACTGCGACCTACAAGACATGTTCGAAGAGGCGACTGATGTAGGGGCTTATGGAAGCTACGCTAGTAAATAAAACGCATCGTAGAAATCGGATATGCTGGAATACTTGTAGGTGCATAACTGGTCAACGTACAATCGCTCTTAGGCTCAGATCACATACAAATCACACAGAGTGGTTAACAAGTGGTCGATATGAAGCGTTAGTAGAAGAAGAACATGGGTGGATGTTGGTGGCGCGGGGGAGTAGATAGAATGCGTACTAACTGGTGAAAAATCGTGGCATATCCTAAAGGACGTAGCCATCAACCACAGTAAACGAGTCGTTGATTTTCTAGGCACCACTTATACGTTCAGTAGTTTGTCATTGCTTTCTGAACGGTGAGGTCATTTTTTACCTTTTTGTAAACATCCCACGGAAACGAATTTGCTTCTTCCAAACTTGCCCACCGTGGGGTTTGAACCAGGTACGCTTGGGTTTGTGATCGAGCTCACTACCACGTGAGCTACAGACTCTCACTCTAAAGCACTACTGACAGTTAAACAGATAAGTTTTATGAAGCAGGAGTGGCTGAATCTTCTTCTTTTTCTTTTCTAATCCTGTTTTGCATCACAGCGTCAGGATTAGAATCGATTTCTAGAATAGGTTTTTGTGTGCGCTTCATAAACAGTTTTTTTGGTCATCTCTATTATCTTTGAGGTCCACCTTTTGCGTGGACGGCCTTTTGTTTTTTATCCCTATGTCGAAGTAACACCTCTCTTTGATGCGTCAGTTGGTAATCTGCTTATGTGGCCGAACCATTTCATTTGTTGTTTCTTGACGAAGTTCAGTACTGATTATGTACCCACTTTTTTCCTGATGTCTTCATTTCTAAACCGGTCTCTCTTGATATTTCCAGCATTCTGCGTAGACATTTCATCTGAATGATGGGAAAAATAGATAGTCATTTCTAAACGCATGAGAACCCTACATCTAAAAATTATCATAAATTGTCTTACAAGACAAGAACAAGTCATTATTTTCTGTCTTAGTACTCAACACATGCATCTTAATGAACACTTACAAAATATTCAATCAAATTCATTGCCTCTATAGTTTTGGTCTTGTACTCAAGTTGAGTATGTTTTAATAAAACACTTTCGCATTGAACTAAAAAAAAAAAAACTTTGTAAAAGACCAAATTTGAGATATATCATCCGCCCCCTCTCCTTTCCTATGCCAGATATGAATTCATGCGTAGTCATGGCGCATAATATAACGCCTCTGTCAGATTTTGTTTCCGTGAAGGCTTGCTTTTTTATCATCAGTATACATCATCATTCATACGAGCCTTACTCAGACTTCAGAAGTACCTGTAATTTAGATCCCCAAGTAAAGGCTCATGGTTTCTTATAGTCCAACCATACTCCAGGGCCATGCCATGCTATGATACAGAGAGACGGCCGCATCAGGCGGCACCGTCAGAAGGGCGGCATAAGCAACAAAATCGCAATTACAACGGAAGGTTATTTGAAGGAAAAATCATTTAAGGGACGGCATTTCGAAGACTTGCATCATACTGAGAAAATATACCGCACGGCTCTGCCATGTTCCATATACATATCGAAAAATTGTTAACTCAAGTTGGACTTGAATAACGGAATTTCCACGACACGTTCTCACTAGCGTAGCGTACTTCGCTATTTGTGATACCAAAATAAAATGTAATATTTTACCATCATGAAACAACTCAATCAGAATTAAAGCACATAAGAAAATATGATTTGTTGAACAGAAAAGAAATGTATCGCAGTCTTGCTGTAAATAAACACAACAAATTTACTCCCAAATGGTAACAATAACATACAAATCAGATCACAAAAATGAGTTAGAAAGGGGGCTATACTAAAACAAATTTTTTTTTTTAAAAGAAGAAGCTTTAAGACTATCCTGGGAGAATATCAAGAAAACATCCATAGACCTGGAAAAATGACGAACAACAGTTGAGATCATTTGCTTCACAAGGAGCGGAGGGAAATAAGTCAAGTATATTGTGTCGATGGTCACAAACACATGGTTGTGAATCATGGGACATTACATAAAAAAGAATAACAAAAATCCAGTCCTTCGTAACTAAATGCTACAGAAAGATCCTACGAATACCATGGATAGAAAAAGAAAGAACACTGATGTCCTGAAAGAACTAAATGTTATAGAGAATTAGCTGATAAACAACATACTATACAGAAAAATTAGATACTTTGCTCACATTAAGCGTCACGATGGCCTGGAAAGAACAATATTAGAGGGCAGGGTCCCGGGACGCAGAGGCAGATCAAGAAGAAGATGGCTACAAGATATTAAAGAAACCATGAATATGACCATCGACGAAGTGGGTGAACTGGCAAGTGACAGAGTGAATTTCAGATGCGCTGCAAAGAGAGCAACGTCCTATAAAGGATACGCACCTTGATGATGATGATTTTGTGTTAGGAGATCACTGAAAAACAGTCAGATCGATCCGCATGGGATGCGAACTGTGTACGTTTGGAGCATGAAGCACGAACTTACCTCAGCGCTTCAAAAGCCTCCATGAGAAGAGGAATATGATAATGAACTGCTTGATTGATTGATTGATTGATTGATTGAATGATATGACCATCATCATTGCTCTTCGGTAAGTAACCATGTACGCTCCGATCTCGTTCTTACACATGAAGATCTCAGCAGCAGTGCACGAGCTCTGTAGCACCGGCAAGTGTCTCCGATGTAATTTTGAAGATGGTTAAGATATTTTTGCAAGAATTAAAAAAAAAAATCTTTTCTAATGAATTTTACCAGGACAGCGTCTTTCCAGTCTGCTCTTTTCGATTTTGAACTGCTAATGGTTCTTTTACGTGCTCAAATTGAACACGGACCTACGTTTTATCGTCCGTCTCCGACAGGACTTGAACTAGATCTCACTTACACTTAGATTAACAATCTCTGGAAAAATATACAGATGGCTCTACGAGGGATCGAACCTAGTACCTTTGGCACGCGAGACGAGCACCTAGCCTCACGCACAGAGACGAGCACCTAACCTCTACGCCACAGAGAGACGAGCACCTAGCCTCTACGCCACAGAGAGACGAGCACCTAACCTCTACGCCACAGAGAGACGAGCACCTAACCTCTACGCCACAGAGAGACGAGCACCTAACCTCTACGCCACAGAGAGACGAGCACCTAACCTCTACGCCACAGAGAGACGAGCACCTAGCCTCTACGCCACAGAGAGACGAGCACCTAACCTCTACGCCACAGAGACAGAGCACCTAACCTCTACGCCACAGAGAGACGAGCACCTAACCTCTACGCCACAGAGAGACGAGCACCTAACCTCTACGCCACAGAGAGACGAGCACCTAACCTCTACGCCACAGAGAGACGAGCACCTAACCTCTACGCCACAGAGAGACGAGCACCTAACCTCTACGCCACAGAGAGACGAGCACCTAGCCTCTACGCCACAGAGAGACGAGCACCTAACCTCTACGCCACAGAGAGACGAGCACCTAACCTCTACGCCACAGAGAGACGAGCACCTAACCTCTACGCCACAGAGAGACGAGCACCTAGCCTCTACGCCACAGAGAGACGAGCACCTAGCCTCTACGCCACAGAGAGACGAGCACCTAGCCTCTACGCCACAGAGAGACGAGCACCTAGCCTCTACGCCACAGAGAGACGAGCACCTAGCCTCTACGCCACAGAGACGAGCACCTAACCTCTACGCCACAGAGAGACGAGCACCTAACCTCTACGCCACAGAGAGACGAGCACCTAGCCTCTACGCCACGAGAGACGAGCACCTAACCTCTACGCCACAGAGAGACGAGCACCTAGCCTCTACGCCACAGAGAGACGAGCACCTAGCCTCTACGCCACAGAGAGACGAGCACCTAGCCTCTACGCCACAGAGAGACGAGCACCTAACTTCTACGCCACAGAGAGACGAGCACCTAACCTCTACGCCACAGAGAGACGAGCACCTAACCTCTACGCCACAGAGAGACGAGCACCTAACTTCTACGCCACAGAGAGACGAGCACCTAACCTCTACGCCACAGAGAGACGAGCACCTAGCCTCTACGCCACAGAGAGACGAGCACCTAGCCTCTACGCCACAGAGAGACGAGCACCTAACCTCTACGCCACAGAGAGACGAGCACCTAGCCTCTACGCCACAGAGACGAGCACCTAACCTCTACGCCACAGAGAGACGAGCACCTAGCCTCTACGCCACAGAGAGACGAGCACCTAACCTCTACGCCACAGAGAGACGAGCACCTAGCCTCTACGCCACAGAGAGACGAGCACCTAACCTCTACGCCACAGAGAGACGAGCACCTAACCTCTACGCCACACAGAGGTTCCAGCCTGTACTGCTAGACCCCACCAGTGTTTCAATTATACTGTTTGGCTGAAATCGGATACACTTTTCCTAAACGTGTAGAAGTCTATGCGTTTAGGGGCCTACCAAACCAATGTGCAACGTATATACGTTCTTGGCAAAGATCAAACATATCACAAAGAGTGATTAAAATTGTTCGTAAAGAACGAACGCAAAGAAGAAGAAGAATTAGACAGTATGAGATATAGAAATCTATTCGTGTCCCAGACATTAACATATATCATTAATCATAATATTTCCTAGTCTAGACCCACATAACAGTAAGTCCAGATTTTTACCTGGGCGTTAACCACACCTTCATACATAATCCATCTCTCAATTTACGACCTGTCAATTTACGGTCGACGTAAAAGTGCTTTGTTTATGTTTTATTAATTAAAAAAATGGTTTACGTTGATGGATATTTACACCATAATAAATTACATGAAATAATAACTCTTTTGTTTTTTATGATCAAGCGCGTGAAGTTCAAACTAATCGATACTCGCCAACTGGTTTACTGTTCTTACGAATATATACGTATACATACAGATGGTCATAGTGACACAGGTGGGTTGTAAAAGAAGCCTAGGTCAATTTTGTTTAAAGGTAGGATTAAAGTTATAGAGATATTTAAAAAAAAATTGTTTGTTAACATAAAGTAAACAACGGCAGGTTGCTACGTAGAGATCGATAGATATTGCCTTGTACGTTCTGTTAGTGAAAGCATCATATGAACAGACAACAAAGACATGCTCGTCTCTCGTGACAAAGGTACCAGGTTCGCTCCATCGTGGAGCTATCTGGATATTTGTTCAGAGATCACTGATCTCAGTGTAGGTGAGGTCAAGTTCCTAGTCTTATCGGAGACAGACGATGAAACGTAGGTCCCGTGCTTAATTTCAACACGTAAAAGAACCAGTGGAAGCTCAAAATAGAAAAAAAGCAGGTTGAGAAGCAGCAGCCTGAGCAAAGTTCATTAGAAAAGATTACAAATAAAATTCCTACAAAAATATCTTCATTATTTTCAAAATTACATCGAGGACCCTCGCCAGTGCTACGGAGTTGGTGCCCTGCAGCTGAGATTGTCCTGTGTAAGAAAGAGATTAGAGCACACATGGTTACTCACCTATCAATCAATCAATCAATCAATCAACATTTCTTTTATATGAAAGCATCAATTGAAAGATTAAGACGACATTGGGCAACTACCAGGTAGCAGTGTGATGACAAAAGAAGAAGAAGACGTAGAGCTGTCACTACATCCTCCTAGTCTGATTGTGATATGATAATCCGAGACCTCCGATAACATTAGGCCAGCGAGCTCAGATAAAAAATCTAGGAAATCAGACCACAACCGTAGCGTGATCTCGCATTCTGCTATTATTAGATATATACAAATTCATGTTAAAAACAACACAACAAGCTAAATCAAGGTTATAGTATCTTACAACTTCAGTTTAACACTCAGGAATGTCAGTATTATTAACTTTTTTTATGAAAAACTAACCATGGACTAACGGCATAGATTTGTGTAAAATTGCAGAGAATCTTATAGTGTTCTATTAAACACTTATAAAAATGAACACCCATTACACAGGAATTTTGGTTTTCTCGTCTGAGCTAGTCGAATTTATGTTGCTGGGGGACACGGATAATCCAAGTCTGACTTCATTGTGGGTAGGAAATCCACACACACTCCAGCTCGTCTATGATGTGTACAACGTACAAACTAAATAGCATTGGGTGGAAGGGCTATATGTACGCTGCTTGAGAACACTCGATTGAAAGGCCCTTTCCTGGAACTCGCTGGTAAAACAAAATAGAGAAAGCCTTAGAAATATATAGAGAAGAGAGTTGGAAGGAGATTGACGAGATACAAGAGAGATGGAAGCAGATTGACGAGATACGAGAGAGATGGAAGGAGATTGATGAGATACAAGAGAGATGGAAGCAGATTGACGAGATACGAGAGAGTTGGAAGAAGAAGCATGAGACAGCTGAAGATATGAAGATTTGGCATGAGTATGTTGAGGGCCTATGCAGCAATCAGTGTGACCTTTTAATTTCAACAACTTTTAAATAAGAGCATTGTTAATGAAGGGAAAAAGACACAGACGCCCTTGGCCCATAAATATGGGGACGGTATAGGTTAATTGCACATCCTTTACAGGACTTTACTAAACAACCCCAGCTTTTTAACGCTGCTTGTGAGTTTTCTAGGCATTATTTACGTTCAGTAGTTTGCCATTGTTTTCTGAAAGGGTGGTACCATCGTCCTTTTGTAAAAATCCAAGCGAAACAATTTGCAACCAAACTATCCGCAGCGTGATTGGAACTCAGAACGTCGGGGTTAATAGACCGAGTCACTTTCCCCTAAGCCACAGACGCCACCAATGGGAATGTATACAAATGAAAAAAGGCATTGAAGTTGGAGGCAAATAGTTCAAGAAAGAGAGGACGCCATAGAGAAACCCTGAAAGGAACTTTGCTGAGAGAGACACCAAATATCGGACTCAATTCCACGAAAGAGATTTATAGAGTTGTACAGGACAACGCGATATGGAGAAATTCTTGCAGGTTCTATGTACCGTTTAGCAGTGCTAGAGGAATATATATATATACATACAAATGAAATAGTTCATATGAAAATCCTCAACAGAACAGACCAGGTCATTATATTTAACCTACGTACCGGACACTGCAGACTCAACAGACACTTACATAGACTAAGAATAAGTCAAACAGCTCTCAGCCAGTGTTAACAGACGGAACAGGAACCGGAGAGTGTTCTGCAAGACTGTCCTATCCTGTGTGAGCTGAGAAACAATATGTGAATTGTCTACCTGAAAACCAAGTCAAGCCTAAAAACTAAGATTTTGAAAAACCTGACAGATTTCAAGTACACTGCCCAGTTTGTGGTCCACAATGGATTAAGCGCATGACCAGCGATCTCCGAAGGAGAAGATGTATGATAATGAAACCTCGTCAACTACAATATACAACTACAATATACAACTACAACAGTAGAAGATGTTCTACGAGATCGCAAAGAAAAAATGAAAGATGTAGATGGATATACAACATAAAAGAAATATGATAATATATCCGGTAACAAAAGTTATGTTGTATTAAAACTAAATTACGAATTTTCAATTCAAATGTTGTATCAATCCTAACATATGTCAGCGAGAGTTGGAAAATGACTAAAGATGTAGAAAGCAAGTTGAATGCATTTGAAAATAGATGTCTGCGAAAAATAATGAATATAAAATGGAACGAATCCAGGAGAAGTGATGAAATCAGAGAAATGTCTGGTCACCCACTAGTGACAACTGTTATAAGAAAGAGGAGATGGAGATATGTTGGACACACCTTGAGGAGAAATGATCAACGAATATCAAAGCAGGCATTGAAGTGGGATGCAAAGGGTTCAAGAAAGAGAGGTCGACCTAAGGAGACCCTGAAGCGAACTTTGCTGAGAGAGGCAAGAAATATCGGTCTCAGTTCCATGGAGGAGATTGAGCGAGTTGCCCAGGATAGAGCGGTATGGAGAAATTACTTGCAGGCCCTATGTAACGTATAACGGTACGAGAGGAATTATTATTATTATCCGGTAACAAACTTGGCCCTAACTGGGTACCAGACATGCTCTGGGAAAGTAAAGGTGGCCAGCGTGATGCTGACCACATCACCCATAATGTGCCGACGGTCAATGAAAAATACAGGCCTAACACTGAATTGCACTATATACTACGAGGTATGAAAAGTTAAAACAACAAATTAAAAATTAAAACTTGCCGAACAATAAATAGTTCAGCTTCGATAATTTTTTCCGACATTAATTAAAATTTTAAAAAATCTGTAGCTACCGCCAGTAATATCGCATTTTCTGGCAGTGTAGGACAGGGGGGGACACGAGCCTGTGGAATTTAAAGGCCGTAAGGCTAGTACAATGGCGAACTACTGGGCGTATAAGTGGTGCCTAGAAAATCAACGACTCGTTTACTGATGGTTACGTCCTGTAGAGGATATGCCACCATTTATTTTTCATGCCTAGTGCAGTCACCGTGAAAGTGTTCCGGTTATAACTTTTTCTTTATGTCCCCGACAGAAGAAAACTCATTGATCTTACAGGGGAGTGAACCCGGAGGTTCTCCCGAATTGGAACCCGCTCTCTAATCCATTTGACCAGACGTTCGGCTTTGGAACTAATTAGACGAAAATATGAATACAGTTCGGAATCTTAATTATTTGTCTGTCACAAACTCAATCTTAACATTTGTCTATTGTCTGTTGTCTGTCCCCAGGTGTATGATGGAATTGGTTGTCCACTCTTGTCTTTAAGCATAGAGGTGTGAGCTTTAATTTGCGTTGCAGGGCCAGATGAGTCGCCCTTGTTTTGTTATATCCGTGTTTATTCTGCTATCTTGGAGTCCACGGTCACTGTCAGCCTTTCTCTTGATGAAGAAATCAACGCTCGTGTAGGGAGTGCGGCTACTACATTCGGCATACTATCAAATCGAGCGTGGGACAACACAAAACTGATATTGCAGACGAAGACTCAAATATATCGAGCCTGTGTAATTAGTTTTTTACTATATGGCTCAGAAACATGGACAGCCTACTCAAGACACGAGAGGAGACTTAACATCTTTCACCTTCGATGTCTCCGCAAGATTATGAACATCAGGTGGTACGACAAGATAACCAACTCTGAAGTACTACAATGTGCAAATCTGCCTTCCATCATGGGCATGCTCAGCAGTAGACGACTAAGATGGTTGGGACATGTGAGAAGAATGGAAACTTATCGCATACCAAAACAAATGTTGTTCTGTGAACTTTCGGAGGAAGAGGCACCAGGGCAGACCACTGCTCAGATATAAAGATGTCTGCAAAACCTCAATGAAAAACTTTTCTATAGATCCCAGCACATGGGAGGGACTAGCTGATGACAGAGTTGTGTGGAAAGCCAAATTACGGAAGGGCGCAGTGTCTTTTGAGAAGAGACTTATGTATGAGCTGAACGACAAGAGAAAAGCGAAAACTCAGAAGTTGTCACAGTAAAACACTTGCCAATTGACCGTCTGTAAAGATGAAAAGGGCCATACGCATATGTTTATTTAGTGTTGTCTTGATACTATCTTTTTCTACCTCATCCCTTGGCTCTATTACCTGATCATATTTTATTGTTTGCTGTTATTGGTTGTTGGTTGTATTCCGTTCTCATTCACTTTTTTTAATCAAATCAATTGTTATATTTTTCTTCTACTTGTTAACACTGTATGTCGTGTTAGTTGCTATCAGCTTACATATACATATATTTATTTATACATCACAGTATTTCTTCTCTGTTCTCTCTCCTTCGTCTCACTCTCTCGCTGCTTGCTCTCTCTCCTGCTCTTCTCCCTTCGCTCTCTCTCGCTCCTGCTGTCTCTCGTTCTCTCTCTCGTCTCTCCTCGCTCTCTCGCTCTTCCTCTCTATTTTCTCTGTCTCTCTCTCCTTCACTCTCTCTCTCTCCTCGCTCTGCTCTCCCTCGCTCTCCCTTGCGCTCTCCCTCGCTCTCTCCCTCTTTCTCTGTCTCTCTCTCCTTCTCTCTTTCTCCCTCGCTCTCTCTCCCTCGTTCCCTCTCCCTTGCTCTCTCCCTCGCGATCTCTCTCTCGTTCTCTCTCTTTCTCTTTATCTCTCTTTCTCTCTCCCTTCCTCGCTCTCTCTCCTTCGCTCTCTTCTCTCTCCTCTCCCTGCTCGCTTTCTCTCGCACTCTATCTCGCTCTCTCCCCCTCTCTCTCTCTTCTTCTCTCTCTTGCTCTCTTTCCCTCGTTCTTTCTTCCTCTCTCTCTGTCTCCCTTTCTCTCCCTCTCTCTCTCTGGCTCTCTCTCTCACTCTCTACTCTACATTTCTAGTCTGGGTGACTAAATTAGCAACAGATGTGACCTGTTCTATAATATAGGATAACTAAATCAGCAATAGGGTCATACTGTCAGGTCTATGTGACCCGTTTAGTTTGAGGTTAAACAACCATATGTGTCTACTATATCTGTATGTATGTCTGTGTATATGTAAATTGAATCAATCCCGTATTTTAAATGTGTATTATTTTGAGTGCATTTTAGATGTTCATTAACAAATTCGAGAGCAGCGTCTGCCGCCTGCCCAGCATGTTCGTAGCGCGTTGGACTGCGGGTGACTACCCCTCTGTGTGTGCGGGTTCATTTCCGCGGGCTGGCAGAAAAGCCACAGGTTCCCCAGATTCACGGTGTTCGTGGCACCGAACCGAAGGGTTACGATGTCCATGGCACTGAGCCGGAGAGCTGAAAGCTCAAGTGCTTCTAGATCGGAAAAAAAAATCACGGCTCCCATGCAGGAGACCCATATTTAATCCACGGTAAGGCCAAAGATTTGTTTTTGTTGTGGACATAAATGAAAAATTCGAACCTCAACAGTTTAACGGTAACTGTACTAGGCATCCAGCCATTACATTCCTCAGGCTCACGTCCCATCTGTCATACACCGACCTTACAAAATGTTACTACAGACAGTAAAATAGTTTTTGTTTTTATTTATCATCAAATAGCTTCTCGTGGTTACCGGGCCCAAATTTGGGACGTAAAGAATAGAACCACTGTTACCTGCCACGCATGTCGTAAGAGGCGTCTAAGGAGGTTTGGTTGACATCGGATGCATGTGTCCGCTAGGGAAAAGAACCCGAAACAAATGCTTGCAGAAAACGGATGCACCAGGACGTAAGGCGCATAACATGGTGCAACGACCCTCACAATGCGGAATGAGATAACGGATTCTGCCGTCGCCAATCTGCCTCGGAGATTTAGCCACGCGGTAAGAATGTCAGACCCACCATCACGAGGGTGGCCAAAACTTACTGCAGGAAGAGGTCGGCACAAACGGGGAAGCAGAAATCATAGGAATTATATCCTATAGAGCTGCCACCAGTATGCAGACTTGAGAAGAAAGAGGTGGCCCACTTACACTAGTGTCCAAGACAAACTGTATGTCGTGGCTGATAATCTGAGACAGATGGCTGCCTTTATTAGAGAATCCGAAATCCCAATCTAGTGAGAACGCAGAAGAAGAAATAGCTTCTCCTGAGCAGAACTTTGCCACCCCAACAGTCCTCCGGAATTTGTCTCTCTCATATGCCAGATGTCCTGCCTCTGCAGCCGTCATGTTCAAACCATCAGTTACATCCTGAATCCATCTTCTCCGTGGTCTTCTTAAAGCATTGGTTGGCACATTTTGTGTTCGTCTACGACAGCGTGTATGCTATGCTCGAAAGAAGTAACAACTACAGTACATGACAATGACGCAAGTGATTAACTAGTCTTCTTTGCGTTCGTTCTTTACAACCAATATTAATCACTCTTTGTGATATGTTTGTTCTTTGCCAAGAACGTGTATACGTTGCACATTGGTTTGGTAGGCCCCTAAACGCATAGAATTCTACACATTTAGGACACATGCATCCGATTTCATCCAAACCTCCTTAGTCGCCTCTTACGACATGTGTGGCAGGTAACAGTGGTTCTATTCTTTACACCCCATTTTGGGCCCCGGTAACCACTCAGGCGCATATCCCTACTGAAATAAGACTTACATAACCAATCAATATTTATGTTCCTTGCTGTTATTGATATTTTCCAATGATGCACAGTTTGTCCGCTTCGTATAACATCCTCGGCGGACGATGTGACATTTCTGCTGACAGAGACGGAGCCATATGGAGAAACTCGTGCACTGAAGTCATAGGGAGAAACTCGGGCACTGAAGTCATATGGAAACCTGCACTGAAGTCATATGGAGAAACTCCGTGCACTGAAGTCATATGGAGAAACTCCGTGCACTGAAGTCATATGGAGAAACTCGGTGCACTGAAGTCATATGGAGAAACTCCGTGCACTGAAGTCATATGGAGAAACTCCGTGCACTGAAGTCATATGGAGAAACTCCGTGCACTGAAGTCATATGGAGAAACTCGGTGCACTGAAGTCATATGGAGAAACTCGGTGCACTGAAGTCATATGGAGAAACTCCGTGCACTGAAGTCATATGGAGAAACTCCGTGCACTGAAGTCATATGGAGAAACTCCGTGCACTGAAGTCATATGGAGAAACTCGGTGCACTGAAGTCATATGGAGAAACTCGGTGCACTGAAGTCATATGGAGAAACTCCGTGCACTGAAGTCATATGGAGAAACTCCGTGCACTGAAGTCATATGGAGAAACTCGGTGCACTGAAGTCATATGGAGAAACTCGGTGCACTGAAGTCATATGGAGAAACTCCGTGCACTGAAGTCATATGGAGAAACTCGGTGCACTGAAGTCATATGGAGAAACTCGGTGCACTGAAGTCATATGGAGAAACTCGGTGCACTGAAGTCATATGGAGAAACTCAGTGCACTGAAGTCATATGGAGAAACTCGATGCACTGAAATCATATGGAGAAACTCGATGCACTGAAATCATATGGAGAAACTCGGTGCACTGAAATCATATGGAGAAACTCGGTGCACTGAAATCAGTCCTTCGCTTTTAGATCCTTTTAACCCCGATCTTCTCTTTCAGCCAATGAACATTATGGAGGTTATAAATTGTGCAAGAATGGATGGAATATCATCATTCTGATTTTCTCTTTCAGTCTCTGAAAATAGTAAGGCTCATAAGTTGTGAGAGAATGGTTGCAGTGCTCTCATCCTCATCTGGAAATACATTTTTCTGGAGTAATGAAAAGCATGAGAACTGTGGGATAGGGCAGGACAACGGCAGGTGGAACAAGAGATAATGAGCAGAAGGTGGAGATGGATAGGACACACACTGAGGAAACACCCTGACAGCATCGTGAGACAGGCTCTCCGATGGAACCCCCAGGGCAATAGAAGTAAGGGAAGACCCAGAAACACCTGGAGACGGGAGTTAGAGATGGAATGCAAGAGGACGGAGAGAGAATGGCGAGATCTGGAAAAGATGGCCTTGGATAGGCGGGCTTGGAAGGCCTTGGATAGGCGGGCTTGAAGGCCTTGGTTGCGGACCTATGCTTCCTAGGGACGAAGGTGAAGAAGAAGAATGAAAAGCATATACCAAAGAAAATAAGGTCTTGTATGGGAGTCTTGCATTATTTCAATTTTGTTTATAAATTTATGAGCGTCTATGGCTTAATTTGTAGTGGGATCGATTATAACCAAAGAGTACCTGGTTAAAACTCCGCGGCTGGCAGTTTGGAAACATTTGTTACCGTGGATTTTTACGAACGGTAAAATAGACCTCACTGTTCAGAAAGCAATGGCAAAATACTGAACGGGTGCCTAGAAAATCAACGACTCACTTACTGTGCTTGATGGCGAAGTCATATAACGGATATGCCACGATTGTCATTATAAACTTTAAAGATACACCATCAAATGTAACGGTGCTCTCATTAACTGTGGGGATAACTCAATAATGGTAATAAGTGTTGGGGGGGATAGCCGATCCTCTTGAGCGCTTTGAACAGACACTCCTGACCAACATAATCGAATGACTTTGTCAGGTTAACAAAAGCAATATACAGTGATTGATTATGCTCTACCAATATTTCTTGCAGCTGTGGCAATAAGAATATTTGATCTGTATCAGATCAATACATCTGAAAAATGCACTGAAAGTTCCTACATAGTTGCTGCAGTCACTTCGACCTCCTTTGTATTTGTATCAAGTTATTGTGTTGACGTCTTTTATTCATATGAGACCTTGTTTCTGGTAATGTTATCAGGATGTCATTTTCTGGGGACAAATATATCATTTGTACATTTATAACATTAATTGGAACTCATTGCATTCTTCTTCGCTAAACGCTCCATATCGACCACTTGTTAACCACTCTGTGTGATTAGTATGTGATCTGAGCCTAAGAGCGATTGTAAGTTGTGCCAGCTATGCGCCTACAAGTAGGCCAGCACATCCGATTTCTGCGCTGCTTTTTATTTACTGAGAGCCGCTGTAGCGTAGTTGTTAGTGAACTCGCTTTGCAAGGCTGGTGGTCTGGGTTCAGCTCCCGCAATGCGCGTGGAATTTTTCCCGACCGCGACGGCTCTCAGATCGAGCCAGCCTCAACTGGGTACCAGACATGCTCTGGGAAAGTAAAGGCGGCCGGCGTGATGCTGACCACATCACCCATCGTGTTCCGACGGTCAATGAAAATACAGGCCTAACACTGTATTGACCTATATACCACAAGGTATGAAAGGGTTCCTTTTCCCTTTCCTTTTATTTACTAGGGTAGCATCCCTATGGCCTACATCACTCGCCTCTTACGACATGCATTGTAGGTTGCAGTGGTACTATTCTTTCTTCCCTTGCGGGCCCTGTCCCTACATGGACATTATTCATTATTATTCAATGTCAAACCAGGACGTTGACATTATTCATTATTATTCAATGTCAAACCAGGACGTTGACATTAAATGACAGGAGAAAAACTAATTACAATGGAGAATACGTGTCTACATAGAATATTGTGAGCAGGGCGCTGCGGTATATTTTCTCAGTATGATGCAAGTCTTCGAAATTCCGTCCCTTAAATATTTTTTCTTTAAAATAACCTTCGATTATGATGGTTTTTTTTTAACTGTACAAAATGTACAAATACTAAATCGTATACAACAATATCGGAATAACATAGACCAGTATAAAAATGCGTTGCGTAAATATTTTAAATTATTGAATGGTTCGAACTAAATTTTCGTTTCGCTGCTTATGCCGCCACATTAAGGAGCCGCCTGACGCGGCCGCCTCTCTGTATCATAGCACGGTACGGCCCTAGCTGTGAGTATCAAGTAAAGATTGGTTTAGGAATGAAGACATCAGAAAAATTTGGTTACAATACCAATACTGTACTTCATTATTGAACAGGAAATTAAAAGATTTGGTCCCATAAGCAGATTACCAGCAGACAAAGCGCATCAACGGGCAATGCTACTGCGATACAGTGGATACAAAGCGAAAGATCGCATACGAAAAAGGTGGCTCTCAGTGAAAAACCACCATGTAAGAAGCACACACAAGAGCCCTCTCTAAAAATCTATTCTTATCTTGACCCTGTGAGGTAACCCAGGTTAGGGGGAAAATACAGGAGGTAAAAGAGTCAATCCCTTTCCTCCGTTTAGGAACGTAGAGTACAGAACTAAACCTACAAACATCTTGTGTTCGAGTCGATAGGCAAACGTTTAGTTATTATGCTAATTCGTCCCACCACTAAATTGCGAATATTTATCAATATATATATATATATCAAATAGTAATTGTCATTTCTCATTCTATCTTCCATTCGTCTAAATAACAAGATCGCCAAGTCCCTCGTCAACGATGCGCAATCATTACCATACCCAGAACATCGAATCTACCAAGTCTGCACTATATCGTTCCCAAACTCGTTTATCTTCTTTAATGGTGCGCATCGCCCGCCTGCCCAGCGTCTTCGTAGCGCGTTGGATTACGTGTGACAAGCTCCCTGTGAGTGCGGGTTCAATTCCACGGGCTAGCAAAAAAGCCACAGGTTCACCAGATTCACGGTGTTCGTGGCACCGAACCGAAGGGTTACGATGAACATCCGCCATACAAGAACAAACAAATATGTTGCGTTGTTTTGTTTTGAATATATTCATGTAATAATTATGTATATATATATATGCGTGTTTATGTGTGTGCGTGCTTTTGAATATAAGCGTTACAGAATAGTCCTCCGTATACCACAAACGAAAAAACCGCAGGCACAATAATGTAAGGATTTACAGTGGCGCCAGAGTCAGTGAGCTGGCACTGATCAAGATCCTACCCCACGTCCAAGTGGTGGCCCAGGTAACAGACTAATGTCTGACTAAGCGGGTAGGGATCGAAGGAGAACTACTTGGAATTGGTAGAAGGGTAGGTACATACATGTCTGATATGAGATCTGATCGCAATATAGACAATGAGAATCTCAGCACATGCGCCTACACGTCTCTCCTGTCCAATAATGAGTTAAAGATAATTCATCATACAAATCAGACGCTCGTGTGGTTGCCGGGGCCCAAAGTCGGGGTAAATAATAGAGCCACTAATACCTACCACATGCCATGTACGGCGAAAGTGGAGGTTTGGCGCGGGATTAGCTACTCCCTCCAGTAAAAAGACACTCAGCTATAAAACCGCAACCAAGTG
Source organism: Arion vulgaris (assembly GCA_020796225.1). Classification (NCBI taxonomy): domain Eukaryota; kingdom Metazoa; phylum Mollusca; class Gastropoda; order Stylommatophora; family Arionidae; genus Arion; species Arion vulgaris. Next base: position 52,371,042 of record CM036762.1, on the reverse strand, counting down.
CACGAGAGCTTGCAAGGCATTGGTTGGGACATATGCCTCCTTTCGGAAGAAGGGTAAAAGAAGAAGAAGAAGATACTACAGACAAAGTTCTTGAACAAATAGATCTATTTAAAAATAACTCAAAATCAAAGAAAACGGACTTTAGATTCAAACAAGAATGGGAAAAAATATTGTGTACATGTAATATAGACATGCATGATCGGAGAAGGCAATTATGGAAGAGGACATCCCTGAACAGAGAAAATGAAGAAGACTATCGAGAAAAAGGATTCATAATGTCACTAAATGTGTGAGCTTGACGGATACAGATGTGGACATATGACTTATGAGAGAGAGAGAAATTTGGGAGGACTGTTGGGTGGCAAGGCTCTGCTCCGTACAAGCTATGGGATAATGAACGGCTATATCGCAGTATCTTTAACATGACATCAACAGAGGTGACATGAGTGACAATATAGACAGTCTCTCGCCTGAGTGATTACCAGGGCCCAAATTGGGGTGTAAAGAATAGAACCACTGTTACCTGCCACGCATGTCGTAAGAGTCGACTAAGGAGGTTGGGCGTGGGGTTAGCTACCCCACACCGTAAAAACACTATATGGCTACAGAACGGAGATCGAACCGAGTAAACGCTGGCTGAAACCGGACACACCGCCGAAGGATAAGCACCAGAGCTCCAAATGGTGCTGAAGATGTGACGTAAAACACACCAATGTTAAGGCTGCATGAATCAGATTTCCACATGAATAGAATTTATGGGAGATCTGGTACATCGATCTAGGCGGTGATCGCGAGAGAGAGAGTCTCTCTATGATTAATCAGCTCTGATACGATGCTACAGTATAACTCCAGATGTGATATTTAAAGTCACGTTTTTCTATATGTAAAATCTGACAGTTTCCCGTCTGTATAAATGTGAGTATTGATGGATAACATACATACACTTTGATCGATATTCAGATGTCCCTGACCTACATGTTGTAGAGATCTAACGGGGGAGCAACGTACTCACGTTCTTGCAAACCACATATAGTGGCTAAATTGGATGAACTCAAACCCCCATCACATCCCCGCCCAATCAATTATCAATCAAAGATCAATTATATATCACAATAAGAATGATACAAATTGGCCGCGAAGAACGAACGCGAAGAAGAAGAAGAAGAAGAAAACCCAACAAATTAAACATCAATAGAAGAAGAATATTCCTAACTAATCAATATTTCAATATTTCAGCCCTAGGGTTGGTTAATCAACTTGCTGCAATTGTATGTTCTTGATATCGATTATTGATTTGTTTCGTGTCTTTCAATCTAATCTTATGTTTGTATTTGGTACATTGATCATAATCTCCCCTTTTTTTTATTACTGTAGTTGAGGGTTACGCTTCTGACAACATGAAATTTATTGTTACCTCACATACATGGGCGTCTCTACTATAAGATAAGGGGGAGGAAGTGACCCCCTTCTGGGAAGTGTCCTTTGAATTTTTTTTTCCGATCCAGAAGCACTTGAGCTGTTCAGCTCTTCGGCTCGTTGCCATGGCCATCGTAACCCTTCGGTTCGGTGTCACGAACACCATAAATCTGGGAAATCTGGGACTTTTTCTGCCATCCCGCGGAATTGAACCCGCACACACAGAGGGATAGTCACTCGTAGTCCAACGCGCTACGAACACGCTGGGCAGACGGGCTGTCCTTTTGATAAAACAGTTTAATGCGAAACTGGTCTTCTCCTGATTGATTGATTGATTGTTTGATTGATTTAATAGAACCATCATCATTGCACTTTGGTAACCATATGTGCACCGATCTATTTCTTACACAGGAAGATCTCAACTGCAGTGCACGAACTCCGTAGCACTGGCGAGGGTCACCGATGTAATTTTGAAGATGGTGAAGATACTTTTGTGGTTTTAATCATGTATGCGTTGTAAACTAACACCTAAAATTATAAGAGATCATTTTACCTCTCCCCTTCCCACATATCTGGAAAAACTTATGTGAACTCCCATGCTTACAAACCATCCCCAAAATTCATTCTCTTAAAACGCCCCGCCATAATATCCTCCATTTTGTCCTCCCAACTGATACCATTTTTTAAACGTTGCAGTAATATTCTCACAAAGAACCAATATAATATTCAGACAATATAGTAATCCACACGGCACTAAATTTCAATAGTTCCAGCCTGAACTATAATATTCTTCCTTGTAGGCAGATGGCTTTTAGGACATCAAATATGTGGATTCCAAGGCTTACAAAGAAATCAATAAACATTGTATCCGTTAGTTGTCTGACCCACTGACCTTCTAGTTTTTGGTGTGTTTTTTTGGGTCTCAGTATTTTTCGTTTTTTGAAAAATCATGTAATGTCCATGACAAGTCTATTATTGAAATAGTGATTCATGCGCTGTGTGTATGTGTGTATGTGTGTATGTGTACAATCGTGTATATATATATATAAAAATGTGTGTATGTGTGTGTGTGTGAGTTTGATTGTCTATCAAGCTGCATGATCTACATGTTCTGATTCTTTTTCTTCTTCTTCTTCGAGCGCTCCATATCGACCACTTGTTAAACCACTCTTTGTGATTTGTATGTAATCTGAGCCTAGGAGCAATTGTACGTTGTGCCCGTTGTGCGTCTACAAGTAAGCTAGCAAATCCGATTTCTGCAACGCTTTTTATTTACTAATGTTGCTTCCATAGGCCCTACTTTAGTCGTCTCTTAAGAGATGTCTTGTCGGTGGCAGTGTTACTATTCTTTGCTCCCCTACGACCTCCGGCAAATAGGAACTATAAAGACACAAGAAAGAAATAAAGTGAGAGAGAGAGAGAGAAGAGAGTGAGAGAGAGTGAGATGGAGTCATATAGATATGTATTTCTAAATATGTCAGTTGTTATGAAAACATCATTTATTACAATGTAATGTGTGTTATATGACAGCGTGGGCGTATTATGCAATGTATAAATGTTTTAGTTCAGTCGTCATATCATCAGCACAGTACATGTTGCAGTGTGTAATTGAGATTACCATCATAAGCGTGTTTTGTTTGTTTTAATACTAGTTATTTTGTATGTAATGAATAAACTGTTAGAAGACAGAATTTATGCATTTGAGATGTGGATATATAGAAGAATAGGTAGAGTTTCATGGACAGAAAAACAGACAAATAAACAAATTTTAGGAAAACTAGGCATGAAGAAACAATTGTTAAGAGAAATAAAATTCAGACAAGTAAAGTATTTTGGGCACATAAAAAGACATGACACCATGATAAAACATTTACTAGAGGGGAAAGTTGAGGGAGAAGAGCAAGAGGAAGACCGAGAGATAAGTGGGGTGGAAACTTTAAGAAATAGACAGGTTACAGTCTGGCAGTGTGCAACGCCAAGGCGAAAGACAGAGGATGCTGGAGATTCATTGCAGCCAACCTTCGATGTGGAAACGGCACCTGATGATGATGATGATTTTGTATGTGTAAGCCTTGTATTATAATAAAGCAGTGGAAAAACAAATATATGCTTTCAAATATAAGTGTTACAGAAGAGTCCTACGTATATCTTGGACAGAGAAGAGAACAAATAGATCTATTCAGAAAGAACTCAAAATCAAAGAAAACTGGCTGATGTTACAAATAAGAAAGAGAAAATTGAGATATTTTGGACATATAAAAAGCAATGAAGGGCTGGAGAAGACCATCATGGAAGGAGGAATACCGAAAAGAGAAGAAGAGGAAGACCACGGAGAAGATGGATTCAGGATGTATCTGATGGTTTGAACATGACAGCTGCAGAGGCAGCACATCCAGCCTATGAGAGAGAGAAATTCAGGAGGACTGTTGGGGTGGCAAAGTTCTGCTCAGGACAAGCTATTTGAACAATTATCAGTTATACGAGGAAAATCACCATACCACTCCGGACATGTCCATAGGTGCTCCGATTTCCGCCTCAGCAAATCCAGCAGCGTTTTTGACGCCAGTTAGATGTCGATTAATCAATCTCTTCGCATATTTAGTATGTCGTTCTTTTCGGGCTGCACCAATATTGACACCCATCTCTCTCAATCTGGTCAGCGAGTGGATTCACAGCCCTGAAACTCCTCTGTTCGGAAAGACTCTCTCAATGCGTGAAGAATGTCATTTCGATCCATGGCAGCTCCTCTGATATTGTAGCCAATCCAGCCAATCTATCAGCTTGTTCATTACCACTTACTCCTGCGTGCCCAGGGACAAAAATGAAGGTGTTTTCTCTGATTATTGTCTGTACCAGTACCTCCACCCAGTTGCGTCTCACCATTCCTGATTCAACTTTACGAATCATGCTCATGGAGTCACTGAGTATGAAAACACGAGAGTAGTTAGTTGTGAGATGCCAACCATTTCACTGCCTCTGTAAAATTTATTGATGCTATTTGAGGATGACGTCATGTCTATATGAGTCTGAACCTTGAAGAACAACGTGGAAAATAACAAACAACTCACAAACATTTTTCAACTGGTGTCTATGCAATGTAGATGGACTGAGATGGTATGATAGGGTCACAAATGAAGAGTTTACACGGCACAGAACATACGTTTCTGTATATTGTCTTTTGTATTTTGTAAAACTACTTTGTTTCTACGTGTTTCTCCATTTTACTGTAGTCTTCCCTTATTTCTATAAGGGAAGAAAGCCAAGAGAAGAGCTTTGGGGGCAGATATTAACAATTTTCGGAAGACATAAAAATAGCTTCAAGAGATATTTAAAGAGAGAAAAACTTGGCATGAGTTGGTTGCGGGCATATGCCCCAACTGGAATTTTTAAAATGCACAAGAGAGAGAGAGAGAGCGAGCGAAAGAGAGAGAGCGTATATAAATAAGCATGTTAGTGTGTGGGAATAAATGTCAGAGTACTTTGAAATACCAAATTTTGACGTATAAATGGGTATTTCAGCGTGTAGGAGTTTATTAAAAAGTGCTATGAAAATAGACACGGCAGTATTGAAAAGTATAAAGCAATCAAGCTGTTACACATTTGTTTTATAATCAAGAGAGATCAGAATCATATCCCAGTGTGGGATATCCAACAAATAGTACCTATAATGTCAGAGGCGTTAGTGTTAACACAGAGTTAGAATGTTAATGGTTAAACCAACGTAGAAGTTAGGTGCTCGACTCTTGTTCCAAAGTCACTATACTCGCTCAGACCTGGAGCCATCGATATATTTTTCCAGAGATACCCAATCTCAGTGTAGGTGATATCGAGGTTTCTAGTCCTATCGGAGACGGGCGATAAAATATAAGTCCCGTTTTAAATTTGAACCCGTAAAAGAACCCTTGGCAGTTCAAAATCGAGAAGAGCAGGCTGGAAAGCCGCTTCAAAATTCATTACAAAGATTAAAATAAAATTCCGACATAACTATCTTCACCATCTTCAAAATTACATCGGGAACAATCGCCGGTGCTACGGAGTTCGTGAACTGCATCCGGGATCCTCCTGTGTAAGAAAGAGATCGGAGAACACATGGTTACTCACCGAAGTGCAATCATGATGGCCCTATCAATCAATCAATCAATCAATCAATCAATCAACAGACATGTAAATGATTGAGAATAAATAAACTAAAAATAGGAAGAGCCACTGACGAAAAAAAAGCAGACAATGAGAAACGAAATATTAAGAACGAAGTACACAATTTCTGCATCTAACAGAGTACGGTGAAAAGCAATCTTGCTCAATACCTTTATGAAGGCATCAAAAGAAAAATACCTGCAGTTTTGCTAATGACCTCCGTCGAGACCCTGAACTCTAAATAATAAACATTGTTTGATTTCGTTGTCCTTAACAGCTGACACAGTTCAAACGTACGAACTAGATACACGTACGAACACGTATTACGTTAGTTTATTGTTTAATATGTTCATTTTATATTAGTTTTTTTATGATTGGGGGGTTGTGAGGGAGGGGTGGGGAGGAGGTGGGTGCAGAATCATGCATAAAAGCATATGGTAAGTGGGGGATATATTAAATGTTGTCTGAGAACTTGAGTGGTTTTTTTATGACCTCATTCGTTTACAAAGCATGGGTGGCAGTCACGTGATATTTGAAGGCAGTGGCAGGTGGTTTTTGTTGGCACGCGCTTTAATATAACGGCTCGTGCAACCAGTTTGGAAAGTAACCCCCCTCCTACATTTCCTTTCCCCTCCCTCCCAGTCTCTCCCCATGTTCCTTGACGTTACCAAAAAAAAACAGTAATAATTCAAGATGGACACAAGAGCGTTAATCCAAGTGCACACACAGTTTGATACAATGTGGTAACTGAAATCTTGCTGTTTGTCTATCGTAGGTGATGATGACCACTCATTGCATTTATTCTAGGTGCTAGGTGCGGTGTGTTTGTATGTGTGTGTGTATCGCAGGGGATGATGGCCACTCATTGCATTCATTGTAGGTGCTAGGAGTGGTGTGTGTATGTGTGTGTGTGTATGTGTGTGTATCGTAGGTGATGATGGCCACTCATTGCTTTCATTTTAGGTGCTAGGTGTGGTGTGTGTGTGTAGCAGGTGATGATGGATACTCATTGCATTCATTGTAGGTACCAGGTGTGGTGTGTGTGTATGTGTGTGCGCGTGTGTGTGTATAGGTGACTGACGAGGATAATGAATTCAGGATAATCTTGTGATATCTTGTTAGCATTTGCGTTTTGGTGGCACTAGTTGGGGGGGGTCATTGAGAATGCAGAAGACCATACACCCACAAGTGGCTCTGAAATGGAATCAGGGAGGAAAGAGGGGTATGAGAAGACCTAGAGAGACAAAGAGACAAACTGTACAATGGGAAAGAGAAGTCGCCCGTGTGATTCCAAGGCCCGCAAGTGATGCAAAGAATAGTACCACTGCTACCAATAAAGCATGTCGTAAGAGGCGACTGCTGTAGGAACCTAGGGAAAACTAACCTAGTAAATAAAAAGCATTGGAGAAATCGGATGTGCTATATCGGAGAACGCACCACATCGACCACTTGTTAAACCACTCTCAGTGATCTGTATGTGATCTGAGCCTAAGAGTGAATGTACGTTGTGCCTGTTATGTGCCTAAAAGTAGGACAGCACATCCCATTTCTGCGACGCTTTTTATTTACTAGGGTAGCTTCCCAACTCCCCTAATTCGCCTCTCACGACATTCCTTGTAGGTCGCAGGGGTACTATACATTGCTTCCCTTACGGGCCCCAACAAAACACGGCCGGGCCCTAACCTAATTCACCTTTTCTGACATTCACTGTAGGTGGCAGTGGTACTATACTTTGCTCATCTTGTGAGCCCCGACAGAACATAGGTGGGGCCCTTTTCCTCACCCCCACCCAAACCCCCAATGAAAATGTGTCCTTCATATATCTCATAATTAACCCCAAACCCATATCCTCTCTTCCCCTCCCACTGGTGCATCCGACCACCCCGCTCGTCATTCATTTGTTGACAAGCGTCACGTGGTTGGCACATTGACTTGAACCTAGACGATCAAAGAAGCTATTGTCAGGGTTACATTACCATACAGCTGTTAAGTCTAATACTGGTTCTAACCTTGATGCACTGGCATGCTCTCCTGTAGTTCCATTGACTTATATTTTTTTTTTTTTCTGTATGTCTGTGAGGAGATTCGGGGTCTGGATGGGAGGGGGAAGGTCTTGAATAGAGAATAGAAAAAAAGGAAATGCTACATTTAAAAGTTGCAGATACTCTATTTGTTTATTTAAAAAAATTTTTTTGTCAGTGTGGAGTTAAAGTTCACATCACCCATATGTTGCCGGAGCGCACAAGGAGAGCAAAGAATAGCAACACTGCGACCTACAAGGCATGTCGTAAGAGACGACTACTGAGGTAGAAGCCTAGGGAAGCTATACCTAATAAATAAAAAAGCGTCGCAGAAATGGGATGTACTGGCCCACTTGTAGGAGTATAACTGACACAACGTACACTCGCTCTTAAGCTCGGATCCAGTGCCGGATTAGGCTAGCGCGGGGCCCGTAGCAAATTTTAGCGCGGGCCCTAGGTTTTGTATAATAATTAAAAAAAACACAACTTTTACAAACAAACTTATCTCGATTTAATGTGAGCAAATTTAGAGATAATACTAGACAAATCAATTTCTCTAAGTAAATTACATTCAATGTTCATTAAGGTGAGGTTATTTAGACGATCTTGTCCCATCATGTTTCTTAACTCACTTTTTATACGCTTTAATGTTGAAAAGAACGTTCTCCGCTGCAGTTAGTAATCATTAAAGACAAGTAAATTAGTAAAACTATTTCTACATTTGGGAAACACGACTCAAATGAATTTTCCATTATAAGTTTATAAAATTGCAGTTCAAGAGCCTCATGCTTTTCGTTGCTAATAGCAGCAGCTACATTAATTTTAAGAAGTTCAGCGAACTGCATAAGTTCGTCGCCTAGGCTTTCTTCCAAATCCTCTTGGTAAGAGCTGACAATATTTGAAGTTCTTTTCAAGATCTCTTCTGCTGTAATAGATTTTAACTGCCGAAGTATTCCAAATACACCAGTCACTCTATAAGTAAAAAGTATAGGAACCCTTTCATACCTCGTGGTATATAGGTCAATACAGTGTTAGGCCTGTATTTTTCATTGACCGTCGGCATACGATGGGTGATGTGGTCAGCATCACGCCGGCCGCCTTTACTTTCCAAGAGCATGTCTGGTACCCAGTTGAGGCTGGGTCGACCTGAGAGCTGTCGCGGTCGGGAAAAATTCCGCGCGCATTGCGGGAGCTGAACCCAGACCACCAGCCTTGCGAAGCGAGTTCACTAACAACTACGCTACAGCGGCTCTCAGTCACTCTATGGTACAGTCTAAATCAATAACTTTGCAAACAAAACAGAACAGTTGTCCTTTAGTTTCTGTATAACACAACCAATCTCTCACGTGAGTTTTGTTTGTTGGTGTATGTGTGTATGTGAAAACGACTTTCGACAAAATCGGGAATTGTTTTCTTTATCGTATGTTTTTTTTGTGTTTTTTTTTAAGACATGAAATCTTTGTTCATATGTTGCACTTCGCTACTTTCTTTCACAATCCAATAATCTCGATTGAAGTTGTTTGGCCATTCACCAATATCGTTGGAGTACATTTTACTTTCGTTGTGTTTTTTGGCTTGTAGAAGATGTTGCTACATTAGAAGCATGTTCTGTGCTTTCTGCCTCTCTTTGGCTTGAAGATGATATGGCTAAATTGGGAGAACTTTCTGTACATTCGATTTCAGTTTGTCTTGTGAAAAATGTGACTAAATCGTGAAGAGTTGCTGATCTTAATGGTAGTATTGGTAATGATGATTCTTCTAAGGCACTGCTTTCATCTACTACACAGTGGGACACGTCTTCTGTATTTTCTGCTTCGATTTCGTTGGATTCAGCACCATCACACACGACATTTAAACATTCAGACAGCGTGCGTGTTTTTTATATAACATCTGGTTATTTTTTTCCATTTTCATCTCTGTCACATAGGCGCGGGGCCCCTAGAAGCGCGGGGCCCGTAGCATTTGCTACTTCTGCTACTAGGCTAATCCGGCGCTGCTCGGATCACATATAAATCACAAAGAGTGGTTAGCAAGTTGCCGATATGGAGCGTCCAAAGAAGAAGTGGATATAAGTACGATAAAAGAAGAGATCAAGTTTAGAGAAGAAGTCATTGAAAGATATTGAGAAACTGACAAGAAGGAAGTCAAGAATGAGCGAATATATCGAATGTGGTGGGAGATAATATATCGAATGTGGTGGGAGATAATATATCGAATGTGGTGGGAGGGAATATATCGAATGTGGTGGGAGGGAATATATCGAATGTGGTGGGAGATAATATATCGAATGTGGTGGGAGGGAGGAATAAATGTAAAACTGAAATTTCTAGGAAAAAAAAAAATTTCTTACCAGTTAGTCCGCATTCTATCTACTCTAGTCCCCCCACCCCCACCAACATTCCCCGTGCTCTTCTTCTTCTTCTTCTTCTAACGCTTCATATTGACCACTTGTTAACCACTGTGAGATTTGTATGTGATTTGATCCTAAGAGCAATTGTACGTTGGGCCGGTTATGCGCCTACAAGTATTCCAGCACATCCGATTTCTGCGATACTTTTTGTTTACTAGGATCGCCCGAGTGGTTACCGGAGCTCAAAGTTGGGATGTAAAGCATAGAACCACTGTTACCTGCTACGCATGTCGTAAGAGGCGACTAAGGAGGTTAGGCTGACATCGGATGCACGTGTCCGCTAGGGAATGCTAACCAGAAACAAATGCTTGCAGAAAAGGGATGCACCAGGCCATAAGGCGCATAGCATGGTGTAATGACCTCTCACAATGGGGAATGGGATAACGGATTCTACAGTCGCCAATCTACCTCGGAGATTTAGCCACGCAGTAAGAATGTCAGACCTACCATCACGAGGGTGGCCAAAACTTACTGCGGGAAGAGGTCGGCACAAACGGGGTAGCAGAAATCATAGGAATTATATTCTACAGAACTGTCCCCAGTATACAGACTTGAGAAGAAAGAGGTGGCCCACTTACACCAGCGTCCAAGACAAACTGTATGGCGTGGCTGATAATCTGAGACAGACAACCGCCTTTATTAGAGAATCCGAAATCCCAATCTAGTGAGAACGCAGAAGAAGATTTACTAGGATAGCTTCCCCATGCCCCTACATCAGCCGCCTCTTATGACATGTCTTGTAGGTCGCAGTGGTACTATTCTTGTCTTCCCTTGCTGGCCCCGGCACTCTAAAAAATGAAATGTACATAATTTGGTAATAAGAACACACACAAATTGTGGTCTAGATGCTAGAACAATGTCCTTTGAATCGAATGTATTGCGGATCGAATCCCGCTCAGATATTATTGCATTTTCCGTAAAAAACAAGTAATAATTACATGAAGAAAAGACAATGATAATACTAGTGAGAGATGACAATGTACTACAGTGAAGGAGAAGATGGAAGACAATGTAACTAATTACTCAGTGAAGGAGAAGATGGAAGACAATGTCGGCGATCCATAAATCTTCTTCATCGTACTCCAACTTTCAGTGGTCTATTGTCTATTGTCTATTGTCTATTGTCTATTCCCAGCTGGAAGATGTAGTTGGCTGTCCACTCTTGTCGTTAAGCATAGGGATGGGAACTTTAATTTGCGTTCTAGGGCTAGATGAGCCGCCCTTGTTGTGCTATACCCGTGTTTGTGGAGTGGGTCTTGATATTGTCTATTCATATTTTCTTGGTCTTTCCTTAGCTCTAGTACCCGATCTCTTTTTATTGTAAGCTGTTATTGGTAGTTAGTTGTATTTCATTCTCATTAAATGTCCAAACCACTGCATTTGTTGTCTTTCAATGTATTCGGTGCATGAAGTTATGCCCACTCTGCTTCTGATGTCCTCATTTCGTAGTTTGTCTTTCCTGGTGACTCCCAGTGCCTTCCTCAAGCATTTCATTTCACATGTGGTGAGCTTTCTGTGATGTGTTGCTGTAAGAGACCAAGTTTGGCACTGGTAACAAGATGTTCGTAGGAAAATACTTTTTATCATCTGTCTTTTCACTTCTATCTTGATCTTTGGGTGTTGTAGTAATGGTGCCAGCTGGTGGGCCACTGCATTTGCTTTTTGACACCTTGTCTCTATTTCTCTATCGAGTTTTCCTCTTTAAGTGATGACGTTGACAAATGGCTGCATCACTGCGGATTTTTAACCAATAGAGACAGAAATGAAAGACGGACCTGAAACTTTAATATATCATTCGGAAAATGAGTTTGATTATCGAGTTGATGATTGATTGATTGATGATTCATTGATTGATTGATTGATTGAGAAAGGATCACCATAACTTGTCTTGAGTACTGTAAGTAACTCGATCACTGAGTAACTCGATCACTGAGTAACTCGATCACTGAGTAACTCGATCACTGAGTAACTCGATCACTGAGTAACTCGATCACTGAGTAACTCGATCACTGAGTAACTCGATCACTGAGTAACTCGATCACTGAGTAACTCGATCACTGAGTAACTCGATCACTGAGTAACTCGATCACTGAGTAACTCGATCACTGAGTAACTCGATCCCTGAGTAACTCGATCACTGAGTTACTAGTACACTTCTTCTTCTTTGCGTTCGTTCTTTACGACCAATTTTAATCACTCTTTGTGATATGTTTGATCTTTGCCAAGAACGTGTATACGTTGCACATTGGTTTGGTAGACCCCTAAACGCATAGACTTCTACACATTTAGGACACATGCATCCGACTTCAGCCAAAGCTCTTTAGTCGCCTCTTACGACATGCGTGGCAGGTAGCAGTGGTTCTATTCTTTTCCTCCCAGATTTGGCCCCGGTAACCACTCGGGCGGGCCCCGGTAACCACTCGGGCGGGCCCCGCTAACCACTCGGGCGTAAACTTGTACACTGAGTTCAGGTATCTCTGGAAAAATATCACGATGGCTCCACAAGGAAGCGAACCAAGTACCTTTCAAACAAGAGGCGAGTATCTAACCTCTTCGCCACTGTAAAGGAATCACATCCTGAACGTAAACCAACAGAAGGTGACAGTTCGCTAAATCTCATTTCCAAAAAGTAAAGATATTTAAATTGTTAAAAACTGTGTGTACTGCTATAACACTTAAAATAAATGGTTTTATTTCATTAATTGATAAGACCATTATCATTGCACTTCGGTGAATAACCATGTGTGGTCCGATCTCTTTCTTACACATGAAGATCTTAGTGATAGTGCACGAACTTCATAGAATCGACGAGAGTCCCCGATGTTATTTTGAAGACGATCAAACTTTTTGAGAAATTTCATTTTAATAGTTTATTCTATTAATTTTTTGCATAGACAGCGGATTTGCAGCCTACTTTTATCGATTTTCAACTGTCAAGGGTAATTTTTGTGCTCGAATTGAACACGGAACCTCCTTATTATGGTACGTATCCGATAGGACTAGGAACTCGATCTCACCTACAGTAAGATCAGGTGTCTCTAGTAAAATATATTTCATACGGGGAACGAATTGATACCATTGGAACAGGGATAAATGGGACAAACACGAATAAAGTAAACAAAAAATGCAGATTTACTTAAAACGCGAGTAACAAGAACCTCTAATATACATATTAGATGATATTACGTCCGAGTGGTTACCGGGGCCCAAATTGGGGTGTAAAGAATAGAACCACTGTTACCTGCCACTCATGTCCTAAGAGGCGAATGAGGAGGTTGGGTGTGGGCTAGCTACCCCACACCGTAAAAAACACTAGATGGCTACAGAACGGAGAGCGAACCGAGTAAACGCTCGCTGAAACCGGACACATCGCCCAAGGATAAGCATCAGAGCTCCAAATGGTGCTGAAGATGTGACGTAAAACACACCAATGCTAAGGCTGCATGAATCCAATTTCCACATGAATATAATTTATGGGAAGATCTGGTACATCGGTCTGGGCGGTGATGGCGAGATGATGTTGAGAACCTATTGCTCTATGACTCAGTCCTGAGTGGTGTGACGTAAGTTTAACAACTAATTATTTTTTTTAAATATGTCATTATTTCCCATAGCACCGCTGTCTAGGAATGTATAGGACAGGTGGGACGTGAACCTGAGGAATTTAATGACAGCATAGTTAAGTGCAGTCGCCGCAAATCTGTTCAAGTTAAGATTTTTCATTTATGCCCACACCAGAAAAAAAAACTTGGCTTTACCAGGAAGTGAACACAGGTCTCCTGCATGGGAGCCGAGCTCTAATCTATTCAACCAGACGCTCCACCCCCAACAACCAATAACAAATAACTATGGCTAACGCCCGAGTGGTTACGGGCCCAAATTTGGGGTGTAAAGAATAGAACCACTGTTACCTGCCACGCATGTCGTAAGAGGCGACGACGGAGGTTTGGCTGAAATCGGATGCACATGTCCTAAACATGTAAAAGTCTATGCGTTTAGGGGCCTACCAAACCAATGTGCAACGTATACACGTTCTTGGATAAGATCAAACATATCACAGTGATTCAAATTGGTCGTAAAGAACGAACGCGAAGAAGAAGAACTATGGCTAAGATGTGAGAAAATCAATAACACCGACATAAACACTTCATCAGGTAAACAAAACAAAACAGAGTATAAATTAACATCCAAAACATTGAAGGAACAAAGTTAATGAGTATACTGACTGTAATTATAGATAATCAATATGTAGAGCCGCATCGATCGATTAGTGAGTACCTACGTTAAGTGTCATGTATAGATCGACGACGGCTGTACAAATAGTGGTTAGACAAATCACACAGAGCGTGCGCGTACGGTAGGTTTAATACACAGACATAATATCAATAGTGCTGCTTGGTGCACTATAGTCACGGGCAGTTATAACGTGTTCTTCAGAAACACCTGTTTCAGTGTTTATCATTCTAGTGATCGCTGTGTGCTGCCTAGGCCCGCAAGGAGAGCAAAGAATAGTACCACTTGCGACTTGCAAGGCGTGTTGTAAGAAGCGACTGATGTAGAGGTCAAGGGAAGCTACCTAGTTAATAAAAACGTCGCAAAAACTGATGTGCTGGCCTACTTTATAGGCACATAAATTGGCACAACGTATAATCGCTCTGAAATCACATGGAAATCATACAGAGTGGTTAAAAGTGATCGATACGAAGCGTTAGAAGAACAAGAATTCTAGTGGTGACTATCTTCCCTTATATCATATATATATATATAAGAGTCTATATATATTCATACCATACCGTCATACGTCATCAATATAAGAAACAGACATCATTTTTCGGGCATGTGATGATGGCAACACATCACAGAAAGTTCACCACGTGTGAAATGAAATGCTTGAGGAAAGCAGTGGGGATCACCAGGAAAGACAGGCTACGAAATGAGAACATCAGAAGCAGAGTGGACATAACTTCATGCACCGAATACATCGAAAGACAACAAATGCAGTGGTTTGGACATTTAATGAGAATGAAATACAACCAACCACATGTAACAGAATACAATAAAAAGAGATCAGGTACTTGAGCTAAGGGAAGACCAAGAAAAAGATGGATAGACAATATCAAGACCACGCTTCATAAACACGGATACAACACAACAAGGGCGACACATCTGGCCCTAGATCGCAAATTAAAGCTCCCATCCCTACGCTTAACGGCAAGAGTGGACAACCAACACCTTCCCCATGGGAATAGACAATAGACAATAGATGAGGAGGGGAGGTTTAAAGACATTGTGACTGACAACCGATAAAATCGAGGGTAGACGAGACAGAGAACGACAGAGCGAGAAAATGTTGGATAGCCTGACTTCATGGTACGGTAGAGCGTCAACATCAGCGTTGATAGCAAACACCAAAAGCATAGATTTGTGGGAGATCCATGATCGCCAACTCCAGCCGGCACGGCACCTGATGATGATGACCGTTATACGTAAAAATTAAATTTCAATTCCATAATGGAAGTAAAATATTATTCATCCGTAACGATCGACCCAGCATCATTTAGATACCAGAAAAGCACTGGAAAGTAAAATCGGTCGATATGATGTTGACCACTGTACCTATTGTGTGCTGATGGTCAATGAGAAATACCTTATTCCACAATAAACCTTATGGTATGAAAATGGTCCCTTTTTACCGTTATATGTTATATAGAGCCTGCAAGCAATTTCTCCATACACAAAAATCAATATGAAAATCGTGGTATATCCTTTACAGGACGTCGCTATTAACCCACAGTAAACTAGTCGTCGATTTCCTAGGCACCACTTATACGTTCAGTAGTTTGCCATTGCTTTCTGAACGGTGAGGTCTACTTTTAACCTTTCGTAAAAATCCACGCCGAAAAAATTTGCTTCCAAACTGCCTGCCGCGGTGTTTGAGCCAGGAATGATTGCTTTGTGATTGAGTTCACTACCGCGCTACAGACGCTCACATCAATGGACAAAGACCATCCTCAGTATACCAACAGCGACGGATACTATGGTCTCTTTCGTAGTGAACAAGTTGCCATACTTCGCCTCCGTACCGGACACAACAAGCTCCGAGCCCACATGTTACACAAATTTAAGATTGGCACAACTAGCCTATGCCCCTGCACAAAGGCGGACATGACGGCAGAACACGTTCTGCAAGACTGTCAACGGTTAGCAGGTATAAGAAAAAAACATGGCCCCAAAACACTGAGCTTCGCGAGAAGCTGTACGAAGGAAGAAAGTCCCTTAAAACCACGGTAAAATTCATGATAAAGGTCCATCAGTCTAGGCCGGGAACATAAGAGAGAGACATCAATGTATGTGCCTAAATTCTAGAACATTATTTAACAGTCTAACGCCATGACCCAGAAAATATCAACGTACAAACTGACAGTCAGTGCTTATTACATAAGTACTTCTGAAGATGGAGAAGGCACACCTTAATGACCGGGAACACTGATAAAAAAGAAAGCATATCTTCGCGCAAAAATCAGCAAAACGCACCATACCAAGCTATGCTTGAATTCACAGCGGGCGAACGCAAGAAGTACAATAGTTTTTGACGATGACAGATCTAATAGCTAGTCGGCATGGCACATGATGAGGATGATGTAACTTTATATGTTCTATATATTATTATACTGGTAATTAAACACAGTGCAAATATTGATTTTTATCAGGGAGGAAATTATAAAATTTGAACGATTTTGAATATCCCATTTCCCTACTAACAAGAGACTAAAAATGAAAGGAATGAAATTAAAAGAACATACATCATCATCAAGCTGCGTATCCTTTATAGGACGTTGCTCTCTTTGCAGCGCATCTGAAATTCACTCTGTCTCTAGCCAGTTCACCGATGGTCATATTTATGGTTTAAGAACATACATAGTTCTACATAATCTAAAACAACTAACAGCAGTATGGAATGGAACTAATAGGAAGACAAAGTTCAGAATACTAAGAGCATGTATATTTCCAGTGGCAACAACGTATGGGTATGAAACAAGGCAGCAGAAAAACATTTATGTGCTTTTGAATATAAGTCTTAAAGAGAAGTCATGCCTATACAATGGACAGAATAGAGAACAATGCCCGCTTGCCCGGCGTATTCGTAGCACGTTGGACAACGGGTGACAAGTTCCCTGTCAGTGTGAGCTCAATTCCGCGGGCTGGCAGAAAAGCCACAGGTTCTCCAGATTCACGGTGGTCGTGGTACCGAACCGAAGGGTTACGATGTCCATGGCACCGAGTCAAAGAGCTGAAAGCTCAAGTGCTTCTGGATTGAAAAAAAAAGTAGAGAACAAATAGATCTATGCAGAAGAAATTATACAATTTTTAAAAAAATAACGAATGATGCTACAAATAAGAATGAAAAAATTGAGCTCTTTAAAAATAAGAAAATTGAGGCAAACGGTTGCAGACCATTATACAAGGTGGCATCCCGGCAAAGAGGAGAAGCGAACAACCACGGAGAAGATAGGTTCAAGATGTAACTGATGATTTGACCACGAAGACTGCAGAGGCGGAACATCTGGACTATGAGAGAAAGAACTTCCAAAAGACTGTTTGAGTGGCTACCCAGGACAAGCTATTTTATGATGACACGTATAACAATATGAATCAATTACAGTTTTTTTTACTGTGTTTTGTATTAATATATTACTCGCCCGAGTGGTTACCAGGGCCCAAATTTGGGGTGTAAAGAATAGAACCACTGTTACCTGCCACGCATGTCGTAAGAGGCGACTAAGGAGGTTTGGCTGAAATCGGATGCATATGTCCTAAACGTGTAGAAGTCTATGCGTTTAGGGACCTTCCAAACCAATGTGCAACGTATACACGTTCTTGGCAAAGATCAAACATATCACAAAGAATTATTAAAATTGGTCATAAAGAACGAACGCAAAGAAGAAGAAGAAGATATATTACTTACTTCTTTCTAATGTGTCTTTTTTAACTCCGGGTTAGGGTATAGACCCTCAACTACTTCATGGCCAGTTCTTCCTATCTTGATCTATCTCCTGCAGCTCATTCTATGTCTTCCATACACTTTTCATTTCTATCTCTAAATCACCATGATAAAACATTTACTAGAGGGGAAAGTTGAGGGGAAGAGCAAGAGGAAGACCGAGAGATAAGTGGGAAGGAAAATTTAAGAAATGGACAGGTTACAGTCTGGCAGTGTGCAACAGAAAGGCGAAAGACAGAGGATGCTGGAGATTCATTGCAGCCAACCTTCGATGTGGAGACGGCACCTGATGATGATGAAATCACGATTCTACATATTGTTATACTTACTCTCGTTTATACTGTTGGTTCCAGAAAATAACCCTTCTTGTTATATGTTTTTTTAAACAAACAAGTTATCTTATTCCACCTCCGTGCCGTCCATAACAGACTTCGATATCACCTGCATAACAAATGTAAAATTGGCAGAACTAGCCTGTGCCGCTGCGAGCAGGCGAACATGACGGCAGAGCACTTACTACAAGACTGCCCACTGCTAGCAGGCTTGAGAAACGAAACCTGGCCGGAGAATATCGAAATAAATGAGAAGCTGTACGGGGGGACGGAGTCCTTAATAACAACGGCAGAATGTATGTGTAAATCTGGTACATCAGTCTAAGCGATGATCGAGAGAGAGAGAGAGAGTTATATTTATTTCGAGTTTTCTCAATGTGTGTCCTGTCCAGCGTCAGAATCTTTTTTTTATATCTCTTGTCTTCTCTGTCATCTATCTCGTTCTTTTCATCCGCTCCTCATTTGTAAACCGTATCATAACATCAGAAGATCATTTTTTAATGTCTTTAAATGCAAAAGCTACAGAAGAGTACTTAGGATATCATAGACAGAGAAGAGTACAATTGTTCTGTTCTGCAACAGCTTGATATTAAAGAGAGTTGGCTATTAAAGAGCATAACATCAATGAAAATTAAATATTTCGGACACATCAAACAACATGAGTGCCTGGAGAAGATCATTTTGAGGGAATTGGTGAATGGAAGAAGAATGAGAGGAAGACCTAGATGACGATGGGTGCAATAAGTCATTGATGATCTGAGAATGACTGCTGCTGACGCCGTCAACTTGCACAGAATAGAGTTCTTCCGGACGTCTATCATGGGAGCCAAGTTCCGAAAGGGACAAGCTACTTGATGATGATCACCATCTCCGTACCTCTATTCTGCGGAGACACCAGTTTATGAATATTTGTAATTTATTAGTTTTTGTTTCATTAGTTCTCCCTGCTTCTGACCCATACAGTAAATCTGTTTTAACATTGAAGTTAAGTATTAAACCCTTAGCTCTTCTGAGCTGATTTACCGGCTCGAGATATTTTTTAGGAAGACTCAAAGACGATATGCTGGCTAATTCAGTCCTTCCTTTCTTTCCTTCGCTTGAAATATTATCTTTATATTTAACGCTGTCTCTTTGTATAAACTTCACTGTCTTTTGTATCTCACACAGAGATGCGTATAGTCTTCTGTCGAGTGTTGTTCATTAGGCCAGTGAGTTTGCCTCAGTATATCATATTCAGGGCAGTCTTGAAGTATATGCTCTGCAGTCTGATGTGCCTGTCTATATGGCTAAATTGCCAATCTTGAATTTTGTATACATGTGGCTGCGTAGTCGATTGTGTCCTGTTCTAAGACGCAGAATGACAACGTGTTCTAATCTGCTCATATTATAATAGTTGTTAATTCAGTATATATTGCATTATTGATATAAGGGAATACTGCAGTAAAACTATGTAGCAATGGCTAAACACGTAATAACAAAGTACTGTAGTTTTACAAAATACAAAAACAGTAACAATACACAGCAACGTTTCGACCAAAAGGTCTTTATCAAGCCAAAGATACAACAGGGGTGACGGATTTCACAGCACACTACATACAGACTACGACAGAAACAAATGGTTCTGGAGGACAAAACAAAGTTACCGAGAGTGAATGGGTTAGTAAATGACAATGCAGTGGCGGCTCGTCATTAGGGGCCAGTTGGGCCAGGCCCCACCAAAAGTAAGGTGTAACGTGTATTTATTATTTTATACATTAAAATATATCCTAACCGAAACCATGATTTTTCCGAAAATATCTGCCTGGCCCCACCAACAAAAATTATCACGAGCTGCCACTGTTTAAATGAATACATATGTTACATAATACATACACGATGTAACTCTTCAACAATATTCTACTTTGTTCTAGCAAACACTGTGGACATGTTTTGCAGACATTTAAGAAAAAAAACACCATCATAATTGCAAGCTACTATCAAGAAATATGATAGTTCACACAAGTCAAGTACCATTATCTTTATCAGTCTTGCAATACACTACCCATTTTTGTGTGTGACTTGAGTGTTGCTATGGCCTTGAAAACAAATGACTTTTATTTATTTTGTTTCCCGTTAAACTGATGATCAGTTTTATATTAAAGTTGACCTGTGTTTGCTATTTGTTTACTTCCATAGATTCCCAAACTTTTTCGGCCCACCGCCCACTTTGTACAGCATAAACTTTGTAACGCCCCTCTCCACTTTATAACAGTTTGCCAACCCCCCACACCCACCCCCAATATACGAGTACATGCCATATTTTCTCTTTGACATAGACAATTGATATATATATTTCTGTCATACATGGTCAATTTAATTTTCAAATGATAATATGCAGGAAATAGAAAATTGATGAAAAAGTGGATCGTGTACGACGGGCATAAGATGAATTTAAATGCAGAGTTCAAATTTTAAAAGATTATTCAATCGCAAAATCACGAAAACAATTTATTTAAATATATTTATTATTAATTTCTTCTCTAAGGAGCCACCAACACATAATCACCTGACCCTCCCCCAATTCTTCTGAAAACTCACTATCCTCCTCCCCTTCCTCCCTAGAACGCTTCAGCGCCCACTGGGAGGAGGGGGCAGTGCACCCACTTTGTGAAACGCTGGTTTACTCCAACAATCTCTTTTCGGATATTTTAGTAATTTTGGAGAGAGAGAGAGAAAGAGAGAGAGAGAGAGAGAGACGGACTGAAATATAAAAAATCATCATCAAATAGCTTGTCTTGAGCAGTATTTTGCCACTCTAACAGTCCTTCAGAATTCCTCTTTCTCATGTCATGGGTTACGTCTCTGCTGTTGTTATGCTCAAATCATCGGTTTCATCCTGAATCCATCTTCTCCGTGGTCGTTCTCTTCTTTTTGCTGGTATGTCTCCTTCTATAATGGTCTCCTCCAACTCTTCATGTCTTTGTACATGTCCTTGCGCAAGTTCCCTGTAGCTTCTTGCTCTGTAAGCTTCGTTCATGATGACATGTTTCATTTCGTTGGTGTATGTATGATGGACACGACTTCTGGATGTGCTCTGGAGTCTGTGTTTCTGTCTCACATGCACACTTGTTTGTCTGTTGGGTGGTGGATTAAGCCTCTATATGACCGAGAGGCATGCTTCTTTCAACCCAAGACTTGTCTTTATTAGTTATATCAGAGCGTATCGGCCTTTTTTCTTGATGTGGCCTTGTGACCTGGGACTAGTCCTAAAAAGTACTTTTGGGTATTGCGTTCTGGTAAGTGTGTAGCACTGAAAAGGACTGTGTAATGATTTGTCTTCTTCTTCTTTGCGATCGCTTTTTGATGATTATACCGTTAGACGCGTTCTTATGATGAAATCGACTGTTGTCTGGAGCTCATCTCTGCTGTCATGTAGTTTTGAATGTAGTGTTGTGTTGTAGGGCCAGCATTCCTTTCTTGGGAGGACATACAGGGGACAGTCTTGCAGGACATGTTCTGTGGTTTGTTCAGCGGTGCCACAGGGGCACAGAGGGATGGGGACAATCGTAGCCTGTGTACGTGTTTGTTCAGAAATGTTTATAAATGATTTGTCTGTGGCCGTCTGGCGTGTTGGTGGCCCTTTAAGTGGACTTCTCTGCTTGGTGGTTATCGTTGCGAGGACTTGTGGGCTGGTGGTCGTCTGCTGTCTGGTTGTCATCTTATGGTAGGCTGTTCTCTGCGTGGATTGGGAGCTGACTTGCCTCTTGAGTAGGACTTGGTCTTGTAGTCTTATTATGTGTACAAGTATTAAGAACTTCCAAAAACATATAGACAAACACAGGATCGAACCACTTACCCTCATTTCCTAGACACACATCGCCTAGCCTGCAATACGAGCGTCCTTACGAACACAACCAGTAGAAACACTGTTTATTTGGTTGATCATATTCTTTGCTTCCGTTGCTTCCTCTGGGGTTCTTGCAAAAAAAACAACTCCTTGTTGTAGTATTATTATGAAGGTGCTCCGAGCTAAATAGTCCCAATTTCCTGATAAGGCAGAGCTACCAGGAACTGTTGTTGAAATACTTTAAGCCATGTGCTGATTTAATCGAATTATTATATGAGTTTAGTTTAATTAATAGTTTCTACCGTTTAATTATTGATAATCCTAATCTAATCATTTATAATGTACTTATATATCTCTCTCGCGATCACCTAAAAGACTAATGTACCAGATCTCTCCATAAATTCATTCATGTGGAAATCTGATTCATGCAGCCTTAGCATGGGTGGGTTTCGTCACATCTTCAACGCCATTTGGAGCTCTGGTGCTTATCCTTCGGCGATGTGTCCGGATTCAGCCAGCGTTTACTGGGTTCGCTCTCCGTTAGCCTTTGGCTGTCCCCAGCCGTCCTGCAAGGCAGCAGGTTGACTTCTACACACTAAGGACACGTGCATCTGATTTCAGTCAAATCTCCTTAGTCACCTCTTACGATATGCGTGGCAGGTAACAGTGGTTCTATTCTTTACACCCCAAATTTGGGCCCTGGTAACCACTCGAGCGATATACTGATATAACTAATGTTAAAATATGTATATCGTGTGCCTGTGTTCTATTAATTCAATTTCCTTTTACCCTCCACCCTCAATTCTAAGACTGTCTTAGGTTCCTAGTGAGACATGTTCTAGCGCTCCGGCCCTTAGCAGGACTAACCACCCTGTGTTTGCGTCTTAGATTGGAGGCGATAAAGATCCTTTTGGTCCTGTCTTGCTTTATAATGTGCTTGCAGTATTCTGCACTGCTGCGAAACACATTCTATAACGAAACTGTTTGTAATAAAAATACAGAAAATAAACTATTGCTGTCTTCTGATACATATTTTGGTGGGGAATATAGACGATTTTTACTATTAGGAGTTTGTGTGGTGAAGTGGTTAAGATGTTTGCATTGGGTTCTGAAAGTTGTTGGTTCGAATCCGGATTCCGTCGTTCAAATCACACGCCAGTTCACAACCTTCGGAAACCAAATCGAACGGTTAAGGAAACTGTACATAACCATTTGGCGTTTGTAGCACAAGCGGAATGAGTTCGATCACAACCCAATCGTACCTGGTTCAAACTCCGCGGCAGGAAAATTTGGAAGAAAAATTCGTTTCTGTGGGATTTTATGAAGGTAAAATAGACCTCACCGTTCAGAAAGCAATAGCGAACTACTGAACGTATAAGTGGTGTCTAGAAAACTCAACGACTAGTTTACTGTGGTTGTTGGCGACGTCATATAAAGGATATGCCACGATCTTCATTTTGCATTTTCAAATTACCGTGCGATATCTCATTCGCTATTGGTTTTCTGACCACGTCAGCCAGCAACAGGTAATGGACTGTCTTCAAGCTAATGCAACGCCGCCTGCCCAGCGTGTTCGTAGCGCGTTGGACGACGGTGTGACAAGCCCTCTGTGAGTGCGGGTTCAATTCCGCGGGCTGGCAGAAAAAGTCACAAGTTCTTCAGATTTAAGGTGTTCGTGGCACCGAACCGAAGGGTTACGATGTCCATGGCACTGAGCCGAAGAGTTGAAAGCTCATGTGCTTCTGGATCGGGGAAAAAAGTAAAGCTAATGCAATTGCTATGTTATATAAATTTATATATATATATGTGTGTGTGTGTATGTGTGTGTTATGTCGATGTTGTGTCTGAGGTATAATTCCATCATTGTGTACAGTGGGTGTGTGTGTGTGTGTGGAAAGAGAGAAGAGAGGTCTACTATGAGAAAGTATCTGTGGGAGAGTCGGAACCTGAAAGAGAAAATGCGTTTGAAAGAGAGATTGCAATGTGTGTGTGTGTGTGTGTCTGTCTGTGTGAGAGAGAGGAGGGATAGTGTGTGTATGAGAGAGAGTGTGTGTGTGTATGTATGTGTGTGTGTGTGTGTGTGGTCATAGGTTTATTTGTATACCCGTTTGTTTGTGAGCTCGTGGCAAAAAGTATGTATATGCGTAAAAGAATGGAGAGTGTGTGCATGAGAGAAAGAATGTGTTCAGGCGCGATGGGACGTGTGTGTGTGTGTGTGTGTGAAAGACAAATAAGTTATGCGAGAAGGAGATTGTGTGTGTGAGAGAGAGAGATAAAGCGTGATAGAGTATGCGTATGTGTGTGTTTGTGCGTATGAATGTCTGTGTGTAGGACACAGGCGTACATGTGTTAAGATAGAGAAAGAGAGATAGAGAGAAAGCGAGACAAAGAGAGGGAGAGAGCAAAACAGAGAGGGAGAGAGAGTGAGACAGAGGGGGAGAGAAAGACAGAGAGAGCGAGATATAGAAAGGGAGAGAGTGCGAGACAGAGAGAGAAAGAGAGAGAGAGTGAGACAGAGAGAGAGCGAAACAGAGTGGGAGAGAGACAGAGAGAGCGAGACAGAGAGGGTAGAGAGAGAGAGCGAGACCGCGAGGGAGAGAGAATGAGACAGAGAAAGAGCGAGTCAGAGAGAGAACGAGACAGAGAAAGAGCAAGACAGAAAGAGAATGAGACAGAGAAGAGCGAGACAGAGAGGGGTAGAGAGAGAGCGAGACCGCGAGGGAGAGAGAACGAGACAGAGATAGCGAGGCAGAGAGAGAGAGTAACACACAGAGGGAGAGAGAGCGAGACACAGAGAGAGACAGAGAGAGTGAGAAGAGAGTGAGAGAGAGTGCGAGACAGAGAGAGGAGAGAGGAGACAGAGATAGAGGCGAGACAGAGAGGAGAAGAGCGAGACAGAGAAAGGGAGAGAGAGAGAGACAGAGAGAGAGTACGAGAGAGCGAGACCGAAAGAGGGAGAGAGAAAGAGCGAAACAGAGAGGGAGAGAGACAGAGAGTGAGACAGAGAAAGGAAGAGAGAGAGACAGAGAACACGAGAGAGCGAGGCAGAAAGAGGGAGAGAGAAAGAGCAAGACAGAGAGGGAGAGAGACAGAGAGTACGAGAAAACGAAACCGAAAGACGGAGAGAAAGATAGAGAAGAATATCTTCACTTATAAGGTAGTTCCTTCACAAACATTCTTAAGATCCGAACTTTCCATTTCACGACAGTTAAGACACAAGTTCAATAGTCAAACACAAGATTCCTATTACCTCTGACATTTAGTGAACCAGGTCGCAGGCTCATCTAGGTTTGTGAATGAAAGGTGCAACGGACATTTTGTTGTTTCGTTATTTGGTGTGCAAATAGCAGACATAAATATGGAACATGTACATTTTTGTTCTGTACTTTAACAAAACAAACTGTTATCCCTCTTGAGATGATGGTATTTTGACCAGTCTCTAAATACGAGTCACGACAGAAATGAAGTATTTGTACAGACGGGTAACTGTATGATTGTACCGCAGCCCCCCGTAACATAAGCCCGAATAGCTAAGCCGCCCGAGTGGTTACCGGGGCCCAAATTTGGGGTGCAAAGAATAGAGCCACTGTTACCTGCCACCCATGTCGAAAGAGGCGATTAAGGAGGTTTGGCTGAAATCGGATGCACATGTCCTAAACCTGTAGAAGTCTATGCATTTAGGGCCTACCAAACCAATGTGCAACGTATACACGTTCTTGGCAAAGATCAAACATATCACAAAGAGTGATTGAAATTGATCGTAAAGAACGAACACAAAGAAGAAGAAGAATAGCTTAGCCGGATAAATCGAAAATTCCTGTTAGATGGGGGCTGGTTTTTGTATATTCTAAATAGAACACAGTACGTTTTTTTTTTAAATTTTATTCAATTCTATGCGTTCATAGTTATTTATTGATGAAAAATGTTAATAATACTGATAAAACTTAAACTTAACTTGTGGGTAGCCCTCTGTGAGTGCGGGTTCAATTCCGCGGGCTGGTAGAAAAGCCACAGGTTTCCCAGATTTACGGTGTTCGTGGCACGAACCGAAGGGTTACGATGTCCATGGCACTGAGCCGAAGAGCTGAAAGCTCAAGTGCTTCTGGATCGTAAAAAGAACAACTAAAAAAAAACCAACTTAACTTGTAACATAATATAATCTTAATTTAGTATGCTGTCTTGTTTTTTTCAATGAATTATTCTGAATACAACAACACTGGAATGTGAGGATCACGAGACAACTGTGGTCTTTTTTTCCTAGAACTTTTAACTGAGCCCGACGGCCGTATGTTTATCGGAGGCCATGAATTGTGCAAATAGAAAACTCCCATTTTCTAGAACAAAATCTGGAAGAAAACTAGTCATGACAGAGATGAAGTGTCTACAGCAGAATTCAGGAGTATTAAGAAAAGACCGGTTTAGAAATAAAGACATCAAGAAACAAGTGCGTACAAGGTCAGTACTGAACTCGCCCGTGTGACGTCGGAGCCCGCAAGGGAAGCAAAGAATAGTACCACTGCAACCTACACTGCATATCGTAAGAGGCCACTGATGTAGGCTCTAGGGATGCTATCAGTGGCGGCTCGTCATTAAGGGTCATTGGGGCCAGGCCCCACCAAAAATAAAGTGTAACGTTTACTTATTACTTAATAAATTAAAATATAACCTAACCCAAAATTTCCGAAATAATTGTGTCTGGCCCCACCAACAAAAATGAGCACGAGCCGCCACTGGATGCTACCCTAGTAAATAAAAAGAAGCTCAGAAATAGGATGTGTTAGCCTACTTGTAGGCGCATAACTGGCACAAAGTACAATCGCTCTTAGGCTCAAATCACATACAAATCACACAGAGTGGTTGACAAGTGGTTGATATGGAGCGTTCAAAGAAAACTAAAAGAAGTACTGAACTTCATTAAAAAAAAAAAATCTAATGAATCGAACACATAAGCAGATTATCAACAAACAATACGCACCAAAGAGTAATGATACAAGTGGATACAAAACACAAGGTTAACCACGTAACAGCTGAAGCATAGAAATAACAGAGGCAGTAAAAAACATTATTGATGAAGTGCCCACAAAAGCTATTTCTAGAAATTTCTTCATATCTTGACGCTGTGAGGCAAAACAGGGTTCAAGAAAAGAAATGATGGCATACTTACAAGTAGAAAACTAAAGCTCATCACATACGTCAACGATTCCATCTTACATTTTCATAAGTTTCTATCTCTCTAGTTCAACGTTTCCCAAAGTGGGCGGTACCGCCCACCAGTGGGCACTGAAGCGTTCTAGGGGGTGGGGCGATAGTGGATTCAGAAGTATTTGGTGAAGTTTTTTCTTGAATTTTCAATTGAATAATCATTAAAAATTTGATTTCTGCATTTTAATTCATCTTATGCCCATCTTACACGATCCATTTTTTCATCAATTTTCTATTTCATGTATATAATCATTTGAAAATTGATCATGTATGACAGAAATATATATCAATTTTCTATGTCACAGAGAAAATAGAACATGTAAATATGTTGGAGGGGGCGTTTGAAAACTGTTATAATGTGGAGACGGGTAACTGTATGATTGTACCGCAGCCCCCATAACATAAGCCCATAACATATTGGGGGACAAGTTTACAAAGTTTACGTTACAAAGTTTATGTTGTGCAAAATGGGCGGAGGGCCAACAAAGTTTGGGAATCTATGCACTAGTTAAAGAAACTTGAGACATTTGACACATTTACTGAGTTTAATTATATCATATATTAGCCTTGCTATGTCATAGTCTCGCTTCTCAAGGCTGGTGGTCTGGGTTCAGCTCCGCAATGCGCGTGGAATTTTTCCCGACCGCGACGGCTCTCAGGTCGACCCAGCCTCAACTGGGTACCAGACATCTGGGAAAGTAAAGGCGGCCGGCATGATGCTGACCACATCACCCATCGTGTGCCGAAGGTCAATGAAAAATACAGGCCTAACACTGTATTGACCTATATACCCCAGGTATGAAAAGGTTCCTTTCCCTTTTTATTTCATAGTTCTCCTACAGTTTCAGTTTGGAATATCTTCATTGTACTCCGGACATGTCCTGAGGTGTTCCGAACTCTTTCGCAATATCTCCAATAGCGCCCAGTGCCATATACTGATCGTACCAGTTCGATATTGATTGATGTGCCTACTCATCTACCTGTTATGCTGTTCTTTTCTGTCCACTTCAATCTTAAATCCAATCTCTTGCAATCTAGCAGTTGACGTGGATTGGGTTAAACCAACATAATCTTTGCGGCCACATTCTATGAGAACGTTCAGAATGTCTGCTAGGGAAAATTCAGGGTAGAAAGCGCAAATTGCCATGTATCGACACGCGCCTCGAGAATGCTGAGAATGTTCCTACTCCGGAATAAACTCAAAGTGGTCAGTAAAGTAAGGCCGACAATGCATTTGTCGAAGGTCGACACTTTACACGGTGTGTTATACGAGTATTACGCCGTCCCAGGACAAGCTTATGTGCCCCGTGAAATGTTACTTATCCGGAACTACCTCACAGTCAGAAAGGACATAACAGTAGTAACTCACTGTTTGGCGTAGATCTCAAAGCCCCAAATATATGGCAAAAGCTGATCGAAAAGGCGTATATCCGGGCCGAAATACACGGCAGAATGGATCGTTCCCCAGGGCAAGCTACCCTGGTAGATCAACAGCTGGCTGAAATTGAGTAGACGAGCCTAGTCACCATGGGCACATAATCGTCAACGTAGATCAAGCGTTCTTGTCAAAGGATCAATTATATATCACAAGAAGAATGATAAAATTGGCCGTGAAGAATGAAGACAGAGAGAGAGAGAAAGAGAAAGAGAGAGACAGAATGTCTGCTCTCTCACTGACTACGACACACTGTGCCCCGAAACTAAGATTTCTTCTACTGTACATCTTGTTTGTTTGTCAGTTTTGGCTTGTTATTTATGCACAATTCTCCGTCTCATTTCTTGGTCTCCTGCTCTCATATTCTTGTACCCGTATGTGTTTCTATACTTACAACATTTTCCTATCCTCATTTTACACATGAATGATCAACATGACCATTATCATCGCACTTTGGTAAATAACTTCTGATCTCTTTCTTAGACATGGAGCTCTCAGAGACAGTGCACGAACTCCGTAGCCCCCGTGAGTGACCTGAAAGAAATTTGAAAGATGGTGAACATTTCTGCAGTTTGAAATTTAAAAAAATACTAAATTGAGCCCAGTCAGCGACTTTGCAGCCTTCTATTATCGAGTTGCAACTTCCATGGGTTCTTTAACGTGTTCTTCTCTTCTTCTTCTTCTTTGCGTTCGTTCTTTACGACCAATTTTAATCACTCTTTGTGATATGTTTGATCTTTGCCAAGAACGTGTATACGTTGCACATTGGTTTGGTAGGCCCCTAAACGCATATACTTCTACACGTTTAGGACACATGCATCCGATTTCAGCCAAATCTCCTTGGTCGCCTCTTACGACATGCGTGGCAGGTAACAGTGGTTCTATTCTTTACACCCCAAATTTGGGCCCCGGTAACCACTCGGACGGTTTAACGTTTTCAACTTGATGACGATACTTGCATTTTATCTTCCGTCTCCGATAGAACTAGGAATTTTATCCCAACTACATTGAGATCAGTGACGTCTGAAAAACTATCTAGATCGTTGCGGAGCACGAACCCAGTACATTTGGGGCAAGAAGTGAGCTTCTTACCTACACGCCACACAGAATCACAGAATCCACACATATTTGCCATTGCTGAAATTTTGTCAGCATATCCATAAGCAAACGGTCTAACCTTCTAGTAAACTAAACTATGCTCAAGAAATGTACAACTTGACACAAATATCTTGAAAGCAATGTTGAGATATAGCTAAAAACGAATGTTTACCAGTATTTTAGTAAAGAATGTTTACCTCAGTTCGTTGTTCGTGTAACCTATTACGTGAGACATTGCCTGCTTCTAATCTGTAAGCTCCATGAGAGATCTTTACGCATTAAAAGAAGAGCTCAGTAAATCAACAAGTGCACACATACGCACACACTAACATATATCGATGTATAAATATAAACTTCAGGTAAGAGTGAATTTAAAAATTTGGAATTTGAAGGTTGTAGACGAGATTTTATTTTTGAAAACACCTGTGAGTTTGTTTTTTGAACCCAATGCACCGTGCGCCTTTCAGAGCCTGTTCCCAAACTACGAGATCCATTTTCAAAATAGTGCTCTATACACTTTTCTATATTCTCCTCCTTCTTCTCTTCCACCATTTACTTCTTTATAGAAGTGTTGGGAGAGGGGCGTAGTGATCTTGTGTGTGCTTGTTTTAATCACAATATATATATATATATGTTGTTTTCTTGATAAAGGCCTTGTTGGTCGAAACGTTGCTGTATATTGCCATTGTTTGTGTAATTTGTAAAACTCAGTACTTTGTGATTACGTGATTACTTTGTAAGCTGATATTCATTGTCGTAAGGCTGTTCTTGATGCTGTAGCTCCATCTTTTGCGTGGTCTTCCTCTTGCTTTGTACTCGTTATACTTTTTCTGTGTGGTTCTCTCTGGTAGGCAATACCAGGGCATTCTTGTCAGGTGTCCATCCCATTTAATCTGTTGTTCTTTTATGAATTGCATGACTGGTTTCACATGCAGTCTTTTGATTTCTTCATTTCTAATTTTATCTCTTATTGTCACGCCTGCAGCTCTTCTAAGACACCTCATCTCTGTTGTTATGATTTTCCGCTCATTAGCTGCTGTTATTGGACATGTTTGGCACTGGTAACATAGTGTTGGCCAGAAAATCGTTCTTATGAGATTTGCTTTAGTTCTTTAGCGGTATATCTTTATGTGATAACAGTGGTGTTAACTGTCCCAGTACCTGGTTAGCTTTTCTATGCCTGTTCCAAAGCTGGGATTCATTTTGCACCAAGTGTTCCATACACTTTTCTGCGCCTGTTCCCAACCTGTGAGATTCAAGTTCGAACCTAGTGTTCCATACATTTTACTGCGCCTGTTTTCAACCTGTGAGATTTATGTTCGAACCTAGTGTTCCATACATTTTACTGCGCCTGTTTTCAACCTGTGAGATTCATATTCAAACCAAGTGTTCCATACATTTTACTGTGCCTGTTCCCAACCTGTGAGATTCAAATTCAAACCTAGTGTTCCATACATTTTACTGCGCCTGTTTTCAAACTGTGAGATTCATGTTCAAACCTAGTGTTCCATACATTTTACTGCGCCTGTTTTCAACCTGTGAGATTCATATTCAAACCAAGTGTTCCATACATTTTACTGTGCCTGTTCCCAACCTGTGAGATTCAAATTCAAACCTAGTGTTCCATACATTTTACTGCGCCTGTTTTCAAACTGTGAGATTCATATTCAAACCAAGTGTTCCATACATTTTACTGTGCCTGTTCCCAACCTGTGAGATTCATGTTCAAACCTAGTGTTCCATACATTTTACTGCGCCTGTTTTCAAACTGTGAGATTCATATTCAAACCAAGTGTTCCATACATTTTACTGTGCCTGTTTTCAAACTGTGAGATTCATGTTCAAACCTAGTGTTCCATACATTTTACTGCGCCTGTTCCCAACCTGTGAGATTCAAATTCAAACCTAGTGTTCCATACATTTTACTGCGCCTGTTTTCAAACTGTGAGATTCATATTCGAACCTAGTGTTCTATACATTTTACTGCGCCTGTTCCCAACCTGTGAGATTCAAATTCAAACCTAGTGTTCCATACATTTTACTGCGCCTGTTCCCAACCTGTGAGATTCATGTTCAAACCCACTGCACCGTGCGCCTTTCTTCGCCTGTACCCAAGCTATCCGTAAGCTTACGCATAACGCTAATCCGCCCAAAACTACAGGGTGTTCAAGATAAAAGCAGCCTGTGAATGGAGCTAATCTGGCAGATATGTATGAAAATGAGAAGATTAAGTTATGACGTAGTATAGGTCAAGGTTGTGTGACGGTGTGTAATTGTAGTGCGGGAAGGGCGATGAACAAATGTGACGTAGGACGAGCTAGTCAGAACCGGTTTAAATAGTAAATAAACACCACTCCCTGTGTAACTGGCAACTTTCGATTTGTCAATGGGGGATGCAATGATCTTGAACACCTTGTATAAGCCCATACTCTCTCCAGTTCTCTCCTTTTCTCCCATTCATAATTCTTTGTTTCTCCGTTCGCTCTCTGTGCCACTATCTCCTTACCCACTCTCCTCGTCATTCTCTCTCTCTCTCTATATCTTTATAAATCTCTAGATCTCTCTCACATCCTCGCCGATGCTGCAGAGTTCTTGCACTGTCGCTGAAATCTTCATCAGTAAGAAAGAGATCGAAGCACACATGATTACTCACTAAAGTACAATGATGATCGTCCTATCAATCAATCAATCAATCATGTATCATGTCCATTGCAGAAGGTCACATCACAGATTGCCTCAAACATTCTCAAAATCCAACAAGTTCTCAATCTTCCTCTATACTGATGTTCAACCTTTCTTTAATGTATTGCCACCGTCGTCTTAATTGTCCCCTGCCTTTTTTTCCAGGAGGCATGCTTTCCGTCATTGCTATTTCTAAACAACTGTGGCGTTTATTGTGATCCAAATATTTCAGTTTCCAAGACATAATGTTTGTATATGAGCCATTGTCTCTCTATATCTTCTATGATGTTTGTATATGAGCCAATATTTCTCCATGTCTTCTATGATGTTTGTATATGAGCCAATGTCTCTCCATGTCTTCTATGATGTTTGTATATGAGCCAATGTCTCTCCATGTCTTCTATGATGTTTGTATATGAGCCAATATTTCTCCATGTCTTCTATGATGTTTGTATATGAGCCAATGTCTCTCCATGTCTTCTATGATGTTTGTATATGAGCCAATGTCTCTCCATGTCTTCTATGATGTTTGTATATGAGCCAATGTCTCTCCATGTCTTCTATGAAGTTGTTTATATTGTTTCTCGTCATAGAGAAAGAATGATAAAGAAATTATCGATTTGGGAGTATCTTTGTGCCGAATGGTTAAACAATTTGCCTTACGTTCTTAGGGGTGTGGATTCGAATCTGAACAGCGTCGTTCGAATCATGAGTAAATCATTATCGCTCGAAATTTAAACAAGAAGAGTCCTTTCGTGGAACCCGCAGGGACAGCGAAAGAAGGGGAGGCCGAGAAATGCATGGAGACGAGATCTTTTTAGGCAGAGATCAACAATATAAAGAAGAGCTGAAGTGAGCTGCAGGATATAGTTAGAGATAGGAAGACTTGGAATGAGTTGGATGAGGGTATATGCCTCAATCCGGGTTAACAAGAGAGAGAGAGAGAGCTCGAAATGTAGAATTGTTGCTAGAACTACTGAGATCGTGCTTTGTGCAAGTGACTTGCAATTTCTGAAAAGAGTGGCCGAGCCATATAGCAAAACCTGGTGCAATGAAGTCAATGTGTGTCTCGATATCCCAAACTTTTAGATAGAAGGTAGACATAGACAAATGATAGGAAATGACGGATTGGGGAAGCGCTGGGGGGAGAAGAAGGAACCAAAAGTCTTCATGCCATAATTACAGAAGAAAGTCTCTCTTCACATTCATTTTCTCATTTGTTGTTTCACTCTTTTCTCTCTCTCTCTCTCTCTCACACCACATTCAATTGTTTTATTTTTTCTTTAGATTTCTCATTCTCTCTTATATTCATTTTCTTCATTCACTCTTTTCTCTCTCTCTCTCTCACATGTGTAATATACCTTTCAATCGTTTTCAACATTCACTTCCTCCATTTCCTCTATATATCTCCCTCCACCTTCTCTTCTCTCTCTATCTTCACGGTTTTTTTTCTCTGTCAGTCCTCCCATTCTAAATTCACCCCTCTCTCTCTTATATCTCTCTGCACTCCTCATTCTCTAATTCTTTTTTTCTCTCTCTCTCTCTCTAACGCACATCTCCCGTCCATTCTGCTTTCTCTCTCTTCCCCTCTGGTCTCTAGTCACGGTAGTATCTCTACGTTACCATAGCTCCCGTTCTCTCCTCTCTCTTTCGAAGCAAATCTCCGTTCATTTCTTCGGTCCTCTACTCTTCTCATCCCCCTCTCTCAATAATTTTTTCTCTCTCTGTGGTCATATCTCTTGTTCCATCTCTCTTTCTCTCTCCTCTCATCTACTACCATTATTCTCTATTTTCTGTCATTCTCGTTCTTCTTCTCTCCCCCTACTCAATTTTTTTTCTCAATTCAATCTGAGACCCCCTTGACAAATCTATA
This sequence comes from Arion vulgaris, assembly GCA_020796225.1. Classification (NCBI taxonomy): domain Eukaryota; kingdom Metazoa; phylum Mollusca; class Gastropoda; order Stylommatophora; family Arionidae; genus Arion; species Arion vulgaris. The sequence goes on along the minus strand of CM036762.1, from coordinate 52,336,608 downwards.
AATAATATATGTAGATATCAAACAAACGTTTTTGTACGGGGACACACGCGCCAGCAACACGTGACTTCTTAAACACCCTTTCTGATTGGTTTGTTTTTGACAGCCAGCAAACAGCTGTCGATTAAAGTGTCGTCAGATATTTTTTTTTTTTTAAGTGGTATCAGAAGTTGAACCTCACGTGGTCTATTCGTATTAGAACAGGTAAGTACAGGTAAGAGGTAGTGACGTTCATGAATTACATGAAGAGTAAGAGAGAGAGAGAGAGAGAGTGTTTATGGAGGAAGGAGGGAGAGAATATGATTACGTAGTCTTCTTCTTCTTTGCGTTCGTTCTTTACGAGCAATTTTAATCACTCTTTGTGATATGTTTGATCTTTGCCAAGAACGTGTATACGTTGCACATTGGTTTGGTAGGCCCTAAACGCATAGACTTTACACGTTTAGGACACATGCATCCGATTTCAGACAAATCTCCTTAGACGCCTCTTACGACATGCGTGACAGGTAACAGTGGTTCTATTCTTTACATCCCAAATTTGGGCTCCGGTAACCACTCGGGTGAGATTAAGTAGTAATAAGGAAGAATGAGACGGTAATAGCATAAATCAACAGGAAACTATATAGTTGTGTTGTTGGTGGCCTGTGCTCCGCCTGGAGACGAAGTGTTTATTATTATTATTGATGTTATTATTGTTAATTGCAATCTGAGCAAATATTCCCTCTTCTTCAAACGCTCCATATCGACCACTTGTTAAATCACTCTGTGTGATTTGTATGTGATCTGAGCCTATTGTGATCCCATTATACGTTGTGACAGTTTCAGTTTGGAATATCTTCATTGCACTTTAGACATGTCCGATCTCCTTCGCAATATCCCCAACAGCGTCCAGCGTTTGACCGTACCAGTTCGATTTTGATTGATGAGCCTACTCGCGTACCTGTTATGCTGTTCTTTTCTAGCTACTCCAATCTTCAAACCCAGCTCCTGCAATCTAGTAGTTGACATGGATTGGTTTAAATGAAAATCTTCTTTGCGGCCACACTCTATGAGGGCGCCTACAAGTAGGTCTGCACATCCGATTTCTGCGACACTCTTTAGTTACTAGGGTAGCTTCCTAGGCTCCTACCTCAGTCGCCTCTTACGACATGCCTTGTAGGTTGCAGTGCTGCTATTCAATGCTCCCCTTGCGAGCCCCGGCAAAAGAGCAAAAATTCTAAAGCATTACATCTGACATAGGAAAACATGTAGGACAAAGATAGAACATGTGAATGAAATAGCAGAGAGTGAGAGAAAGAGTCAGAGAGAGAGAGTGAAGGAGAGATAGAGCGTAATGGACAGACAATAGAAACAATAGCAGAGTAATGGACGAACAATAGAAACAATAGAAGAATAATGGACAGACAATAGAAGAATAATGGACAGACAATAGAAGAATAATGGACAGACAATAGAAGAGTAATGGACAGACAATAGAAGAATAATGGACGAACAATAGGAACAATAGAAGAATAATGGACAGACAATAGAAGAATAATGGACGAACAATAGGAACAATAGAAGAATAATGGACAGACAATAGAAGAGTAATGGACAGACAATAGAAGAGTAATGGACAGACAATAGAAGAGTAATGGACAGACAATAGAAACAATAGAAGAATAATGGACGAACAATAGAAACAATAGAAAAGTAATGACACAGACACATCAGAAAGAAACAAAAATGAAAGAATGGTAATGTGTGTTGATATTGTTTATGGCTGTACGATTATGAACTAACGTACTGAAAGGTCGAGAAATGTGTGTTAGAGGCAGATGGTGTTAGTTCTATTTTATGTCTGGCAAAGCGGCTTAAAGATTTTGGGGGTGGGGGGATGAATGGGTGTCTGGTGTAAATAAGTCAGGTAGCGTGTTAGACAGAAATCATGCAGACGGTGGAAGACCTTGAGTTACCAGAAACAAATGATATGACGTAAGTGACATGTAGTTGAATGTTAAGTCAGTATGTGACATGTAGTTAGATGTTAAGTCAGTATGTGACATGTAGTTAGATGTTAAGTCAGTATGTGACATGTAGTTAGATGTTAAGTCAGTGTGTGATTTGCAAAAGTAAGATCAGTTATCAGTTATATGAGGACTGTCATCATAGCACTCCGGACATGTCCATAGGTGCTCCGATCCCCGCCTCAGCAAATCCAGCAGCGTCCAGCTGCTCAACACGCCAGTTCGATGTTGATTAATCAATCTCTTTGCATACCTAGTATGTCGTTCATTTCGGGCTGCACCATTATTGACACCCATCTCTCTCAATCTGGTCAGCGAGTGGGATTCGCAGCCATGAAACTCTTCTTTTCGGAAAGACTCTCTCAATGCGTGAATAATGTCACAGAAGTAAGATCTTACTGGGGTTGTTACATAAAAATATCTAAGAACTATCGCTGTTTCCCTTGTAAGAAAGAGATTGGAGCACACATGGCTACTCACCGAAGTGCAATGATGATGGTCCTATCAATCAATCAACAAAGTAAACATCATTGCTCTCTTCTGTTAGTACTGTTAATACAAACAAACACACATTTAAGTAACTTCACTTAACAGCAGTGGCGGCTCGTGATACTTTTTCTTGGTGAGGTCATACATAAATTTTCTGAAAAATCATGGTTTCGGTTAGATTATATTTTAATGTATAAAATAATAAATACACGTTACACCTTATTTTTGGTGGGCCCGGCCCCACTGGCCCTAAATGATGAGCCGCCACTTGACAGATAGAATATTAACATACCTGTAGAACAGAGATTACTAGATAAGACATGCAAATGGATCCAGACAGTGAGAAAATACTTTGATGCAGGTGTGGAATTTTGTACCAGGCGCTGATTAAGGAAATCTATGGGATTTTTAGCCTGATAGTTCTAGTGTTTTAACGACGTCCTTGTCAGATCAATCTGGTTGGCAGGTTGGTAGATCAATCTTAACGCGGCCTGACAGAAAATCCACAGGTTTCTAGATTTACGGTGCTCGTGGCACCGAACCGAAGGGTTACGATGTCCATGGCACCGAGCCGAAGAGCTGTAAGCTCAAGTGCTTCTGGATCGAAAAAACCCAAAAACCCAAACCAGTCACTGACCTCTGAAGCTGGAGAAAATATGCCTGTATAGCGGGGGACACTGATAATAAGGAAAGCAAAACTTCCCGCAAAAAACAGTCAGAATCACTGACTACTCCTGATTTCATAGAGAACGAACACAAGAAGAAGAAAAACCAGTCACTTCCGTGTTTGTTATTTGCTACTTATACATGTTTAATAAAAGACAACAAATGCAGTGGTTTGAACATTTAATGAGAATGGAGTACCACCATCCACTAATAACAGCATACAATAAAAAGATATCAGGTACTAGAGTCAAGGGAAGAACAAGAAAAAGATGGATAGACAATATCAAGACCACACTACATAAACACGGATATAACACAACAAGGGTGACTCATCTAGCCCTAGAACACAAATTAAAGCTCCCATCCCTACGCTTAACGGCAAGAGTGGACAGCCAACTACATCTTCCACCTGGGAATAGACAATAGACAAATAGAGAACATAAAGTGAATAAAACAGTTATTTACATATCATTTACAGGACTTTTCGAATCAATTCCCAGGTTTTTAACGTTGTTTGTGATTTTTCTAGGCATTTTTACGTTCAGTAGTTTGTCATTCCTTTCTGAACGGGTAGTTCCATCGTCATTTTTGTAAAAATCCACTCGATACAATTTGCAACCAAATTGTCCGCAGCGTGATTCGAACTCAGAACGTCGGAGTTAATAGACCGAGTCACTATCCCCTAAGCCACAGACGCCACCAGAAAGTGAATAAGCAATAGGTAAAAATGTGATGTTTTCCTACAAGGATGTTGGGAGGCAACAGATGGCACCGAATATTGTAACAAAATAACTCCATATATCCAACATTGTTTGTTTGTTATATTGTCAATCAAAGCAGGTAGAGCGCGGCTTCCATGCGAGATACCTGGGTTCAATCCACGGTAAGACCACTTCGTTTTTTTTCTGAAAGGGGCAAAAAGAAAAAACCTAACCGTAACAGTTTCGCATTAGCCACACGGCCATTAAATTCCACTGGCACACGTCTCCCATGTCCTACACCGCCCATAAAGCAGTATTACAGGAAGTAACGAAAGTGTTTTTTTCTCGCCGAGGCACGCGCTTTCAACCTAAAGAATAACATTTTACTTGCTATATCAGAACGTGAAGGACAACAAACATGACAGATCTTCTTCTTTGCGTTCGTTCTTTACGACCAATTTTAATCACTCTTTGTGATATGTTTGATCTTTGCCAAGAACGTGTATACGTTGCACATTGGTTTGGTAGGCCCCTAAAAGCATAGACTTCTACACGTTTAGGACACGTTCATCCGATTTCAACCAAACCTTCTTAGCCGCATCTTTCGACATGCGTGGCAGGTAACAGTGATTCTATTCTTTACATCCTAAATTTGGGCCCCGGTAACCACTCGGCGGGCGGGCCCCCTGTAACCACTCGTGCGCGCCCCGGTAACTTCTCGGGCGAGACATGACAAATAAGAATTAACTTCTTTCGAATAATTGAATAGTTAACTTTATAGAGAACATTCGCCTGTGTGTTGCCAGGGCTCACAAGGGAGCAAAGAATAGTAACACTGCGATCTACAAGGCATGTTGTAAGAGACGATTGAGGTAGGGGCCTAACGAAGCTACCCTAGTAAATAAAAAAGCGTCGCTGAAATCGGACATGCTGGTCTACTTGTAGGCGCATAACTGGCACAATGTACAATCGCTCTTAGGCTCAGATCAGATACAAATCACAAAGAGTATTTTGACAAGTGGTCGATTTGAAGCGTTCGGAGAAGAAGAAGAATAGGAACATTAAGGAGTAACAATCTTGATAAGCTCCAGACACAAGTAAATCACTCTCAGTTAATTATCAATCTGCTACTTGTAAAGATTATCAATCTGCTGCTTCTAAAGACTATCGATCTGCTGCTTGTAAAGACTATCAATCTGCTGCTTGTAAAGACTATCAATCTGCTGCTTGTCAAGACTATCAATCTGCTGCTTGTCAAGACTATCAATCTGCTGCTTGTACAGATTATCAATCTGCTGCTTGTAAAGACTATCAATCTGCTGCTTGTAAAGACTATCGATCTCCTGCTTGTAAAGACTATCAATCTGCTGCTTGTAAAGACTATCAATCTGCTGCTTGCAAAGACTATCAATCTGCTGCTTGTCAAGACTATCAATCTGCTGCTTGTAAAGACTATCGATCTCCTGCTTGTAAAGACTATCAATCTGCTGCTTGTAAAGACTATCAATCTGCTGCTTGTAAAGACTATCGATCTCCTGCTTGTCAAGACTATCGATCTCCTGCGTGTACAGATTATAGAATGATGGATAAGCTATGGGAGACAAACTAAACAAAGATCACGAACAGATGTGTCGAAGATGGAGTGTGCTAGCTAGGCACATGATGAGGATTAAGTCAGGACATATACACACTCTAAGAAATTCAGACCAAAGACAATCTGAGGGAGAACAGGGAAGGATGAGATGAAATGGGGGCGTCAGATTTGGGGCATCTTGGGCCACTAACTGTGTAGGATAAAGTATGGGTACTGAATGTGCATGGTTTTTTCCGATCCAGAAGCACTTGAGTTTTTCAGCTCTTCGACTCGGTGCCATGGACATCGTAACCTTCGGTTCGGTGCCACGAACACCGTAAATCTGGGGAATCTGTGGCTTTTTCTGCCATCCCGCGGAATTGAACCCGCACACACAGAGGGATCGTCACCCGTAGTCCAACGCTACGAACACGCTGGGCAGACGGGCAATGTGTATGGATAAGGACATGACAATCGTGGCATATCCTTTACAGGACTTAGCCATCAACCACATTAAAAGAATCGTTGATTTTCTAGGCACCACTTATACGTTCAGTAGTTTGCCATTGCTTTCTGAATGGTGAGGTATATTTTTACCGTTCGTAAAAATCCAAGGGAACTGATTTGCTTCCAAACTTGCCCACTGCCGAGTTTGAACCAGGTACGCTTGGTTTATGATCGAACTCACTACCGCTTAAGCTACAGACGTTCACAAGGTGAATAGATTTTGTTATTGTTCTAAATGATAAGACAAGATGTGCTGGTCTCTGACCAAACTGTCAATTTGTGACAAATGAAATGAAGATGACTTGTCCAGCTACATGGGTACTAAAACATGAAGAAGTCAGTCTATGGTTATGAAGTTGATGTTCTTCATGTAAGCTACATCCGTGTAGGAGAAAATCCGGCTCCTTATCAGAAAGCTGGCCGTGGCTGGAGATGACTCTACCGTTTTTGCAGACTAGATATTTGATAACTAAATCTTGAAAGACCAATAATGTGGTTGTTGAATAGGAAAATTAAGTAGTTGTAGTTGTTGTTGTAGTAGTAGTAGTAGTAGTAGTAGTAGTAGTAGCAGCAACAGTAGCAGCAGTAGTAGTAGTAGTAGTAGTGTCAGCAGCGGTAGTAGAAGTAGTAGTAGTCGTACTAGTGGCTGTAGCAGCAGCAGTAGTAGTAGAAGTAGTTTTCCTTAGATACGTTGGTATTTGGTCGTCCATTTGCGTTTTATTTTAATTTGTCACTCCTGTTTGTTCGTTTGCTTGATAAAGGCCTTGTTGGTCGAAACGTTGCTGTTTATTGTCACTGTTTCTGTATTTTGTAAAACTATAGTACTTTGTTTGTACGTATTTTCGCTAGTAGTAGAAGTAGTGGTAGTAGTAGTTTGTAGCAGTAGCTAGTAGTAGGTAGGTAGATAGTAATTGTAGTAGTAGTAGTAGGAGTAGTAGTCAGTAGAGAGTGAGTAGTAGTAGTAGTAGTGGAGTAGTAGTAGGTAGTAATAGTAGTAGTAGTGGTGGTAGTAGTAGTAGTAGTAGTAGTAGTAGTAGTGGTGGTAGTGAGTAGTAGTAGTAGTAGTAGTAGTAGTAGTGGTAGTAGTAGTGGTAGTGGTAGTAGTAGTAGTAGTTGAGTAGTAGTAGTGAGTAGTGTAGTAGTAGTAGTAGTAGGTAGTAGTAGTAGTAGTAGATAGTAGTAGTAGTTGAGTAGTAGTAGTGGTAGTAGTGGTAGTAGTGGTGGTAGTAGTGTACTAGTAGTGCAGTAGTAGTAGTAGTAGTAGTAGTGGTAGTGGTAGTAGTAGTAGTAGAGTAGGTAGAGTGTGGTAGTGGTAGTAGTAGTAGTGGTAGTGGTAGTAGTAGTAATAGTTGTAGTAGTAGTAGTAGTAGTGGTAGTGGTAGTAGTAGTAGTAGTAGTAGTGGTAGTGGTAGTGGTAGTGGTAGTAGTAGTAATAGTTGTAGTAGTAGTAGTAGTAGTGGTAGTGTAGTAGTAGTTGTACTAGTAGTAGTAGGTAGTAGGTAGTAATAAGTAATGAGTCTCTGAGACTAAGAGATTAAGTTTGTGTTACGTTCCGAATTTGGTGGATCTGTTTTTGGATTTGTTCATGTGTTCACATTTTCATCAGATCTATAGGATTGTTTGCGGAGCTACGACGCTCGTGTGTTGTGCAATACTCTCGATAATTGGCAAATACTCTAGAAATTGACCACAGTAGGCTCTAGGGGTCTGGTTACTTGACGATATATCTAGTCATTAGCCAGAGTCATGTCATTACGAGAAGGTACTGCTAGCTTTTTTGTCATCATTTTTCATTTTGAAATGAGACCTATATCAACCTTTGCTCTTCATGTTTGTGGTTGCTATGTGTTCGTTTTATAGTAACCACTTGTTATAAACTTGTCTAGAGGTCTCAGTGGTGGGAGAGTAAGCTACTTGCTTCTCGTTCCAACAAGATGCTCGGTTCGATCCCGCATGAAGTGATCGAGATATTTTTTTAGTGATCCCTGATTTCAATGTAGATTGGATCGAGTTTCTATTTCTATCGGAGAGGGACATCAAAATATAGGTCTGCTGTTCAAGTTCAACACATAAAAGATTCCTTTGCAGATGAATATCTCTAAGAATAGACTGCAAAATTAATGTTAATGCAAAATTTATTAACAAGATTTTTTTTAAATTTTTATTTCTACAAACACTTTCACTATTTAATCCCCCAAAAAGTACACGGAGGACTCTTGCGGTGCTACGGAGTTTGTGCAGAGCCGATGAGATCTTGTGTAAGAAATACTTTAGAGCACACATGGTTGTGTCCTGATCCGAAGCTATTTCGCTGACGCCGAACTAGACTGTACTAATTGCCGTCGTTTGTATGTCGGTCACGTTACTAAAAATAGCAATTTTGACGTGTACGCACATAATGTGCAATAAAGTGCAACCATCGATCCATATGTTACATTATATGATGCGAATATAGCGTTGGGTGTCATGTGTCATATTTTCCAACTGATTAAAAAATAGCGCCTACAAATTATTTTTAATTAAACACTGAGCACATCTGAATAGAAAAGTTATGGAACTTATTAATTTTTCCGTCATTATTTACGGGCTTCCACTTATTTTATACTTCCCTTAAGAAATAAATCAAAAGCTACAAGCAACATCCAACACTAATACAACAATAGACATACAAAGAAAAATAGTTACACATTACTACTACAATACCAAGTACCGAATACATCTCTTGTTCCCTGTTTTATCTTATCTCTTTCTACTTTCTGTTCCTTTATTTGGGTATCTAAATTACAAGTAACTCTCAAGTCGAAATAAGGCTTGCCTGAATGGCGAGGAACACTGATGGTAAGGAAGGCAATCCTTCACGCAAAAATAAATCAGACTAAAATATGGGGCAATGACTAAAACTGAATTCATTAATAGCTTGGGAAAGGAAAAAAAGATTACTTTCCGCTCCAAATAGAACATAAGACTGCAAAGTATCATTAATATTTATATTAGTTTTTCACATACTCAGCTCGCCCATGTGGTGCTGGGGCCTGCAAAGGAAGCAAAGAATAGTACCACTGCAACCTACAGTGCATGTCGTAAGATGCGATTGATGTAGGCCCTAGGGATGCTACCCCAGTAAATAAAAAAAAACAGCCTAGAAATCGGATGTGTGACCTACTTGTAGGTGCATAACTGGCATAACGTACAATAGCTCTTATGCTCAGATCACATACAAATCACACAGAAGGGTTGACAAGTGGTCGATTTGGAGCGTTTGAAGAAGACAGAAGAAGGCATACTAAGCGTTCCGAATGTAATATCCATAGAACTAAAATTGCCCTGTTATTCAGGCAATGTCGACTTCTAAGTGGACAATTTCTTTTCTTGTGTAATACTGTAATTTACTTGTCTACGTCAAAATTGTTCGTTGACGCACACTGTCTGTTGATGCACACTGTCTGTTGACGCACACTGTCTGTTGACGCACACTGTCTGTTGACGCACCCTGTCTGTTGACGCACACTGTCTGTTGACGCACACTGTCCATTGACGCATAGTCTGTTGACGCACACTGTCTATTGACGCACACTGTTTGTTGACGCACACTGTCTGTTGACGCACACTGTCTGTTGACGCACACTGTCTGTTGATAATCTGCTTATGTGGCCGAGTTATTTAATTTGTTGTTTCTTGATGAAGTCAAGTACTAATGTTGTTCTCACTTTTTGTCTTGATGTCTTCATTTCTAAACCAGTCTCTTCTTGTTACTCCCAGCATTCTGCGTAGACACTTCATCTCTGTGGTGACTACGCTTCCTCTATCGTTTGATGTCAGCTTCCAGGTTTGGCACTGATAGCATAATGCTGGGAGTTGTCAGCAAAAGTTCATTATCGCATATGTCGCAGCAGCAGTAGTTTTTCATTTAAGTTAGTTTTACAGGGCAGCGGTTGAGACGCCCAGTCACTGAAGTGCAGGCACGTTTGCAGAATGGGTTCGGATATCTGTGGCCCCTTTTAGCATATGTACTGGTTATTTTAGCAGCTTTTATTTTGTGGATATGGCAACGAAACTTTGTGAGCTACTCTACTGAAAAATTTTGAATTGTCGTCAGAGATACTGTGCAAGAGCTCTGTCGTTTACTTTTTCAGCTCTTAGAGTTTGTTTTCAGATCTGGATGCTTGAGGGGCAGAAATAGAAGTGTGTTTAACCAACGAGCTACAGGAACCATCAGTAAGCATACCCTTCGACATCTGTTGCGGGGACTGAGCATCTATGGGTCTGCACTGAATGCTGTAACGTCACTTCAGTAACCAATAACCAAGTTCTCTGAAATGGTTTGAGCTATTTTTTAGCCTTCCTGGAGGCAGTGGCGTCGACTAGACTGTAGTAAAATTTGAAGCACAAGCATGGAAAACGATTAACCTAGTAAGTCCAATAACCCAGTAAATAGAAGCACTCTAATTATCTCCCATGAGATCAGATCTAAAGTCTTGATATTCATTTAGAATCGAAAATCGTGGCATTCATTTTGTTTGCTTATGTGATACTCTCTCTCTCTCTCTCTCTCTCTCTCTCTCGCGATCACCGCAGCATCCCCTCGGTTTTCTCCAGATCTGGTATGATCCGCTCTGACCATCTCAGATGTGTAGATTTCCGTACATCAACATATACAGGACGTAGCCATCAACCACAGTAAACGAGTCGTTGATTTTCTAGGCACCACTTAAACATTCAGCAGCTTGCATTGCTTTCTGAACGGTGAGGTCTATTTTTATCATTTGTAAAATTCCAAGGGAAATTAATTTGCTTCCAAACCTGCCTGCCGCGAAGCTTGAACCAGGTACACTTGGGTTGAGATCAAGCTCACAGTCGCTTAAGCTACAGACGATCATTTAGAATGCACACACAAAATATTCAGCACAAGTAAAGAAAACAATGTAGAAGAAATCGTGGAAGTTAACATTTCGAAACATGCGTCTATGCGTTTTGGGTCCTACCAAACCAATGTACAACGTTATACACGTTCTTGGCAAAGATTAAACGTATCACAAAGAGTGATTCAAATTGGTCGTAGAGAACATACGTAAAAAAGAAGATCTGTTATGTTGGCTGCACCTGTAAGGTTTGTCTCTCCTTTTGTGTTTGATAGCATCATCACCCTCATTTCGTGCGTGTTGTCTTCTACAGTGTGCTCCAGATCTGGTTGCAATAGATCATACACCATTTCTAAGACGTTTTGTGATCAATATTTAGTCTATTTGATAATTAATAATTTTATGTGTACCAATACACTGCCATAGTCTGCCATTAAAAATTGAGAAACAACAAAGCGGTTGGTGATGATAACATCTCTGGAGAAATGCTCAAAGCAGCAGATGATAACAACTTACAACATATACTCCAACTTATAAATGAAATCTGGCAAAATGAATCCCCACCACAACAGTGGAAAGATGGTATTATTTTCAAATTACCTAAAAAGGAGATTTGTCTGATTGTAATAACTGGCGTGGGATCACCCTACTGTCAGTGCCAGGAAAACTTTTTGTAGCATGTTACTCGAGAGACTGAAAAGTCTATAGATGAAAGGCTAAGAGAAGAACAAGCAGGGTTTAGACCAAAACGAGCATGCATAGATCACATCTTCACACTAAGAGTAATCATTGAAGAGTTCGTAGAATTTCAATCGAATTTAATCATCAACTTTGTTGATTTTCAGAAAGCGTTTGACAGTATTCACCTTCCTACGCTTTGGAAACTACTCAAAACTATGGTTTTCCTACTAAATTCATCAACATCATAAAATCCTTCTACAGTGAATCGCGCTGCAGTGTAAGAACATATTTCGGTAACTCTGACTGGTTCCAAGTGGAAACAGGAGTGAAACAAGGCTGCGTCTTATCGCCAATGCTCTTGGAATAGCAATTGACTGGGTCATGCGAAAATGCACCAATAACGCAAATATGGGCATCAAGTGGGTTGATAAAATTTTAGAAGACCTTGATTTTGCCGACGATATAGCCCTTTGAGTTCATCACATCAAGATATTCAAATGAAAACAAACCTTCTCCAAAATATCTCAGGACAAATTGGTCTCCAAATAAACACCACAAAAACAAAAATTGTTGACCTTACCAGCAGTCCAGAAAATATTCAACTAAAAACTACACTCTTGAAAAAGTCAAAAGTTTTACATACCTAGGGAGTATGATGTCATCTACGAGGGATACAGCGCCAGAAATTCCACACAGAATCGCATTGGCATCAAGTGCTTTTAACAAATTGTCAAATATATGGAAGTCCAATTCACTCAGCAAGCACTTAAAATTAAAGATCTTTAACTCTTGTGTGATTCCAGTATTAACTTATGGATGCGAGAGTTGGAGAGCAACAAAAGCTCTAGAAAGAAAATTAGATAACTTTGAGAATAAATGTCTTAGAAGAATTCTGAACCTCAAATGGTCAGATTTCAGACCTAATACACAAATAAGACAAGAGACCAAGCAAGAAAATGTATCAAATTTTATAAGAAAGCGCCGCTGGAACTACATCGGCCACACACTTAGAATGGATGAGAGAAGACTCCTTACCAATCCCTCATATGGACACCAGAGGGAAAAGAAAACGAGGAAGACCAAGAGAGACTCTGCGTAGAACCATCACCAGAGAAGGCTCAACGATGGGCCTAGTAAACATTAAAGACTTAAAACAAATAGCAACGAACCGCGAGACATGGAGAGCTATGACCTCTGCCCTATGCGCCCCCCACAGGCCCAAGAGGAAAGACTAACTAACCAATACACGTCTAGCGATGTCTATGATGTTGTTTAACAGTTACAGTGTATTTATTTTAATCATAATGTGTTTATGATTTTTTTTTTAACCCCCCAAAAAACCAAACTCGGTGCTGCCTGTAATTCCTTTTTTTTGGGTGGTGTTGAACAGGGAAGGGGGCAAGTGCCTGTGGAATTTAATGACCTCTTGGCTCATGCAGTCGCTGAGAAACTGGTCTCATGGAAGGGAGCGCTGAGAAACTGGTCTCATGGAAGGGAGCGCTGAGAAACTGGTCTCATGGAAGGGAGCGCTGAGAAACTGGTCTCATGCACGAGAGCCGCACTCTAATCCATTCGTCTACTCTCCACTGTTTTTTAAATATATATATATATATATATATACCACAAATCTCATATTCTCTCTCTCTCTCTCTCATGTCATTTTAACCCCGATTAGGGCATAGGACCTCAACCTACTCATGCCAAGTCTTCCTATCTCTAGCTATCTTCTGCAGCTCTGTCCAGCTGTGTTGTATATTGATAATCTCTGCCTCCAGATCTCTTCTGCGTGTATCTAGATGAAAGAAATATAATCTGCGGTGCAGTTTTCTTGCGGGTTTTTCAGCATCACGTCATACCTCTTCTATAAGAGCTTCATTTCGCCCGCCTGCTCAGCGTGTTCGTAGCACGTTGGACGACAAGCCCCCTATGAGTATGGTTCAATTCCGCTGGCTGGTAGAAAAGCCACAGGTTCCCCAGATTTACAGTGTTCGTGGCACTGAACCGAAGGAATACGATGTCCATGGCACCGAGACGAAGAGCTGAAAACTCCAGAGTTTCTGGATCGAAAAAAAACTTCATTTCCCTTGGTTCGCACAGTTACTATTTGATTTTCATTTGACTTTTTTCATAGTTGGTTGGAATTTGTTGCTGAATTTTTCTACCGAATAGAGTAGCCAAGCCCGACATCAACCCCTAACTTAGTTGCCTTTTTACGTGATGCCTTGTAGGTCACAGTGTAACTGGTTTTGCTCCTTGCAGCCCAACAACACACGGGAGATCTCATATACCAATGTGATCAAATGCTATCTCTAATCACGAAATGTTTACACAGTGTTAACAAGAGAAAATGTGCACCATCATCCAAAAGACACGTTGGAGATGGATAGGACATATGATACGCATAGAGACTGTGTCACGAAAACTGCACTGAGATAGACAATAGAGTGTAAACGAAAACGTGGGAGACTTAAAACGACCTGGAGGAAAACCGTAAAATAAGTAAGAGCTGAAAGAAATGAATCACAGATGGAACACAATGCAGAGGACAGCCTAGAATAGATAACAATAGTGGGCATGTGTTGCTACCTTAAATATTGACCTCAAGGTTAGAAAGAGTGAAAGAGTGAAAGAAACAGAGAGAAAGAGAGATAGAAAGACAAAGATAGAGAAAGTAAGAGAGCGTGAGAGAGAAAAAGAGAGAAGGAAAGAGAAAGAGATTGTGATTAACCAAAAAACAACAGTATTTTATGTCCTTCTATTTTTATTGAAAAATTTTACAAACATTTTCCGTACCAGGCTGCAGACATGTTTCTGAAAATTGTTTGGCAAGAAATACTGACTTTTCTTTAAAAAGATATAAATATAACGTGTTTGTTTTTTTGTTTGTCTGTTTGTTTTATACGTGATTAAAACCTTCTTTACACTTTTATATTTATTAAAACCTCACTTATATTATTATATGTATTAAAATCTCTCACTTCTATATGTATTAAAATCTCTCACTTCTATATGTATTAAAATCTCACTTACACTTCTATATGTATTAAAATCTCACTTACACTTCTATATGTATTAAAATCTCGCTTACACTTCTATATGTATTAAAATCTCACTTACACTACTATATGTATTAAAGTCTCACTTACACTACTATATGTATTAAAATCTCACTTACACTTCTATATGTATTAAAATCTCACTTACACTTCTATATGTATTAAAATCTCACTTACACTACTATATGTATTAAAATCTCACTTACACTTCTATATGTATTAAAATCTCACATTCTATATGTATTAAAGTCTCACTTACACTACTATATTTATTAAAATCTCTCACTTCTATATGTATTAAAATCTCACATTCTATATGTATTAAAGTCTCACTTACACTACTATATGTATTAAAATCTCTCACTTCTATATGTATTAAAATCTCTCACTTCTATATGTATTAAAATCTCACTTACACTTCTATATGTATTAAAGTCTCACTTACACTACTATATGTATTAAAATCTCTCACTTCTATATGTATTAAAATCTCACATTCTATATGTATTAAAGTCTCACTTACACTACTATATGTATTAAAATCTCTCACTTCTATATGTATTAAAATCTCTCACATACTATATGTATTAAAATCTCACTTACACTACTATATGTATTAAAATCTCTCACATACTATATGTATTAAAATCTCACTTACACTACTATATGTATTAAAATCTCTCACATACTATATGTATTAAAATCTCACTTACACTTCTATATGTATTAAAATCTCACTTACACTTCTATATGTATTAAAATCTCGCTTACACTTCTATATGTATTAAAATCTCACTTACACTTCTATATGTATTAAAATCTCGCTTACACTTCTGTGGTCATGGAATGACCAGACACACACAAAAAAGATTTCTTGACAGGAGTAGACATTCCCAGCATGTCCACTCATTTCAAGCAGAAACGTCTCCCATGGTTGGGCCACATCTTAATATGAAACATGACCACATTTTAACGAACGTTATCTATATAGAACTGCTCTCTGGGAAGAGAAATATTGCATTTTCTTCAAACATCTCTCCCGAGTTCTGTGGAGGACCATTTCCTGATTATACTGAAAAACCTTACCACAGCAACAAACGCAGTCGGTGTTTACCTTTAGTGGAACCCGTGAATGTGGAAGTTCAAAAGAAGATTTCTTAACGTTTTCTGTCATTAAAAGTGGAAGTTCTGTAGGTTTTATTTCAAACCCAAATCCAATACTTTTATTCATATTTTGTTCTGTAGGTTTTATTTCAAACCCAAATCCAATACTTTTATTCATATTTTGTTCTGTAGGTTTTATTTCAAATCCAATACTTTTATTCATATTTTGTTCTGTAAGTTTCATACTTGTGTTGTTCTCTGCAGCTTCTTCTGTATATCTTTCTTTAGCTTTGGTGGACTTTTGTTGTGTATAGGAATATTCATATTCAACTCTAATGTATTCATCTGGTGACTGACTTTCTTCTATAGTTTGTGCATTTTCAGAAATGGATGATGCAGACATTGAATGTTGCATTTTCTTCAAACATCTCTCCCGAGTTCTGTGGAGGACCATCTCCTGATTATACCGAAAAACTTCACCACAGCAACAAACGCAGTCGGTGTTTACCTTTAGTGGAACAGTTGAGTGGGAAAGTTCAGAAGAAGATGCCTTAACGTTTTCGTTCAGTAGAACTTTTGAAAGTGGAAGTTCTGTAGGTTTTATTTCAAACCCAAATCCGCTTCTTTCATCCATACTTTGTTCTGTACATCTTACTGGAAACACAAATCCACTTCTTTGTCTTTCATCCACTCTTTGTTCTGTATAGTTGTTTATTTGTGTTGTTCTCTGCAGATTCTTCTGTATATCTGTCCTTATCTTTGATGGATTTTGTTTTGTATAGGAAGATTCATATTTACTCCTAATGTGTCCATCTGGCGACTGACTGTCTTCCATATTTTGTACATTCACAGAAATGGACGATGCAGACAATGGATGTTGCATTTTCTTTAAACATCTCTCCCGAGTTCTGTGGACGACCATTTCCTGATTATACTGAAAAACCTTACCACAGCAACAAACGCAGTCGGTGTTTACCTTTAGTGGAACCCGTGAATGTGGAAGTTCAAAAGAAGATTTCTTAACGTTTTCTGTCATTAAAAGTGGAAGTTCTGTAGGTTTTATTTCAAACCCAAATCCAATACTTTTATTCATATTTTGTTCTGTAAGTTTCATACTTGTGTTGTTCTCTGCAGCTTCTTCTGTATATCTTTCTTTAGCTTTGTGACTTTTGTGTGTATAGGAATATTCATATTCAACTCTAATGTATTCATCTGGTGACTGACTTTCTTCTATAGTTTGTGCATTTTCAGAAATGGATGATGCAGACATTGAATGTTGCATTTTCTTCAAACATCTCTCCCGAGTTCTGTGGAGGACCATCTCCTGATTATACCGAAAAACTTCACCACAGCAACAAACGCAGTCGGTGTTTACCTTTAGTGGAACAGTTGAATGGGAAAGTTCAGAAGAAGATGCCTTAACGTTTTCGTTCAGTAGAACTTTTGAAAGTGGAAGTTCTGTAGGTTTTATTTCAAACCCAAATCCACTTCTTTCATCCATATTTTGTTCTGTACATCCTACTGGAAACACAAATCCACTTCTTTGTCTTTCATCCACTCTTTGTTCTGTATAGTTGTTTATTTGTGTTGTTCTCTGCAGATTCTTCTGTATATCTGTCCTTAACTTTGATGGATTTTGTTGTGTATAGGAAGATTCATATTTACTCCTAATGTGTCCATCTGGCGACTGACTGTCTTCTATATTTTGTACATTCACAGAAATGGACGATGCAGACAATGAATGTTGCATTTTCTTCAAACATCTCTCCCGAGTTCTGTGGACGACCATCTCCTGATTATACCGAAAAACCTTACCACAGCAACAAACGCAGTCGGTGTTTTCTTTCAGTGAAACTATTGAATGTGGAAGTTCAACAGAAACTGCCTTAGCGTTTTCTTTCAGTGAAACTATTGAATGTGGATGTTCAACAGAAATTGCCTTAGCGTTTTCTTTCAGTGAAACTATTGAATGTGGATGTTCAACAGAAATTGCCTTAGCGTTTTCTTTCAGTGAAACTATTGAATGTGGATGTTCAACAGAAATTGCCGTAGCGTTTTCTTTCAGTGAAACTATTGAATGTGGAAGTTCAACAGAAATTGCCTTAGCGTTCTCTTTCAGTGAAACTATTGAATGTGGATGTTCAACAGAAACTGCAGTAGCGTTTTCTTTTAGTGGAACCTGCAAAAGTGAAAATTCTGTGGGTTTTATGTCAAGCCCCAAAAAACTTCGTTCATCCATACTTTGTTCTGTTGGTCCTAATGGAAACCCAAACCCACATCTTTGCCTTTCATCCATTCTTTGTTCTGTATATTTTTTTACTTGTGTTCTCTGCAGCTTCTTCTGAATATTTGTCCTTATCTTTGATGAACTTTTTATTGTTAACAAATGTTCATATTCACTTCTAATGTATTCATCTGGCGAATGACATTCTTCAATTTTGTGTGCATTTTCAGAAATGGATGATGCAGACCCTAAAAGTCGCATTTTCTTCAAACAACTCTCTCGAGTTCTGTAGATGACAATCTCCTGATTATAACGAAAAGCCTTACCACAGCACCAAATGCAGTCAGTGTTTACTTTCTGTAGAACTCTTGAATGTGGAAGTTCAGAAGAAGATGACGTAGCATGTTTGTTCAGTAGAACATTTAAAAGTGGAACTTCTGCAGATTTATTTTCATCCATACTTTGTTCTGTTGGTCCCACTTTAAACCGAAATTCACGTCTTTGCCTTTCACCCATTTTTGTTTCAGTAGGTTTATTTACTTGTGTTGTACTCTGCAGCTTCTTCTGTATATCTTTCTTCATCTTTGACGGACTTTTTATTGTAAACGAAGATTCATATTCGCTTCTTATGTGTTCATCTGGAGACTGACTTTCTTCAATTTTTGGTGGTTTCTCAAAAATGGATGATGCAGGTGCTGATTGTCATATTTTCTTCAAACATCTCTCCTGAGTTCTGTGGATGACCATATCCTGATTATAACGAAAAACCTTACCACAGCAACAAACGCAGTCGGTGTTTCCTTTCTGTGGAACACTTGAGTGTGGAAGTTCAGAACAAGTTGCCTTAGAGTTTCCTTTCTGTGGAACCCTTGAGTGTGGAAGTTCAGAACAAGTTGCCTTAGAGTTTCCTTTCTGTGGAACACTTGAGTGTGGAAGTTCAGAAGAAGTTGTCTTAGAGTTTCCTTTCTGTGGCACACTTGAGTGTGGAAGTTCAGAAGAAGTTGCCTTAGAGTTTCCTTTCTGTGGCACACTTGAGTGTGGAAGTTCAGAAGAAGTTGCCTTAGAGTTTCCTTTCTGTGGCACACTTGAGTGTGGAAGTTCAGAAGAAGTTGCCTTAGAGTTTCCTTTCTGTGGAACACTTGAGTGTGGAAGTTCAGAAGAAGTTGTCTTAGAGTTTCCTTTCTGTGGAACACTTGAGTGTGGAAGTTCAAAAGAAGTTGCCTTAGAATTTCCTTTCTGTGGCACACTTGAATGTGGAAGTTCTGTAGGTTTTATTTCAAACCCAAATCCAATACTTTTATTCATATTTTGTTCTGTTGGTTTTATACTTGTGTTGTTCTCTGCAGATTCTTCTGTATACCTTTCTTTAGTTTTGTGGACTTCTTTTTGTATAGGAATGTTCATATTCACTTCTGTGTTCGTCTGGTGACTGACTTTCTTCTATAGTTTGTGCATTCTCAGAAATGGACGATGCAGACATTGAATGTTGCATTTTCTTCAAACATCTCTCTCGAGTTCTGTGGAGGACCATCTCCTGATTATACCGAAACTTCACACAGCAACAAACGCAGTCGATGTTTTCTTTCTGTCGAACCCCTGAGTGTGGAAGTTCAGAAGAAGCTGCCTTAGCGTTTCCTTTCTGTGGAGTACTTGAATGTGGAAGTTCAGAAGAAGCTGCCTTAGTGTTTCCTTTTTGTGGAACCAGTAGGTGTGGACGTTCAAAAGAAACTGTCTTAACGTTTTCTTTCATTGAAACTTTTGAATGTGAACGTTCAACATAAACTGTTTTTGTTTCAGCGAAATGGGTCTGTTCAACTTTAGCCAATCGTTCATTTTCAGATTGACTATTGCTGTTGAATTGTTTGCAATCAAGTTGATGCTTGTTCAGTTTGTAACTGCCCATACAACTCTTTCCGCAAACACATAATTTCAAATTCTGTTTTACTTTCTCCTTTGTTAATTCTGCTTCATTTTCTGCAGTTTCAGATTTTCTATTAGAAAGCGTGTATGTGTCTATTGGTGTTTTTCTCTGATTATGTGAAGAAGCTCTGCTCAAATTATCTTGTGTATTCACGTGAGTTCTTTCTTTGTTGTCTAATTTCAACCGTTCTCCTTCCGTACTGTGGATACTGATTTGTTCCTCCGAGTTCAAATGCTCACTTTTTTTTTTATTTTTCGAAATATGAGATTCTTGAGTGAATATTGCATGTGAACTAGTCGAATAGTTCGAACTGATCTTATTTTGAATACAGTCTTCTTCTCCAGAAATATCTGGACAATTTCTTGCTATCGGTGTGGCATTCTGACGTTCTTTACAAGCAGTTTGCTTGTGCTTGACTAATGAATCTTCAGACACACATGTCTTTCCATAAGAAAACAATTTGTGATTCTTCAGAATAACTTCTCTAGCTCTTGTAAATTTCGAAAAGAAGCTGTTTCTCAATGGTTCTTTTGGATTTCCGTTAGGTGCTTCTGTCTGTAAAACATTAGGTACAGTCACGTGATGGATTGGTTTAGGTTTAGTTCCGGTGCAAGTGGCTTCAGCAGAAATATCGTCTGGATAATTTGTTTTTATAGGTGTGATATTCTGACATTCTTTAGAAGCAGGCTTCTTGTTCTTGACTAACGAATCTTCAGGTTCAAATCTATTTCCACAAGAGGACGACTTATGATTTTTCAGAATAGATTCCCTGATACGTAAAAATTCTGACCATTTGCTTGCTTGTGCTATTCTGTTAGGCGTCTGTAAGACATTAGGTACAGTCACGTGATGGATTGGTTTAGTTCCGGTGCAATTATTCTTCTGGTGTTTCTGCAGATCACAGTCTGAGCAAAATTTCTCCCCACATACACAACAAGTAACTTCTTGCAATGGAGAACGCGGGTCAGTATCTCTACGGAATCCACTTCTGTTTTTTTCATCCATTCCTTGTTTCGTAGGTTTTATTTGAAACCCAAATCCACTTCTTTCATCCATACTATGTTCTGTGGGTTTTATTTGAAATCCATATCCACTTCTTTCATCCATACTATGTTCTGTGGGTTTTATTTGAAACCCATATCCACTTCTTTCATCCATACTTTGTTCTGTGGGTTTTATTTGAAACCCAAATCCACTTCTTTCATCCACACTTTGTTCTGTAGGTTTTATTTGAAACCCAAATCCACTTCTTTCATCCACACTTTGTTCTGTAGGTTTTATTTGAAACCCAAATCCACTTCTTTCATCCATACTATGTTCTGTTGGTTTTATTTGAAACCCATATCCACTTTTTTTTTCATCCATACTATATGTTCTGTTGGTTTTATTTGAAACCCATATCCACTTCTTTCATCCATACTTTGTTCTGTTGGTTTTATTTGAAACCCATATCCACTTCTTTCATCAATACTATGTTCTGTGGGTTTTATTTGAAACCCATATCCACTTCTTTCATCCATACTATGTTCTGTTGGTTTTATTTGAAACCCATATCCACTTCTTTCATCCATACTTTGTTCTGTTGGTTTTATTTGAAACCCGTATCCACTTCTTTCATCCATACTATGTTCTGTGGGTTTATAATCTTTGTCAAAATCTGCATTTGAGGGTGTGGTAGCAGTGCCACTAAATTCGTTATCTTGATCGTCTGACTTTCGGGAGTGGGAACTGTGTTTCAACCTCTGCTGTTGTAAAGGTTGTTGATCATCTTGACCATCTAAGTTGTATGTGTTGTGTTGCTGTTGTTGCATATTTAACCTGCAGTTGAAGAAGTTTAAAGACTGAGCATTAACTGATTGCAAATGTTCTTGCTTGTTTGTAGCGGATACACTCAGTTTGGGCGGCCGTATCATTGTGACCTTTGACTCTAATGGAGTCGTAAAGAACGTGTCATTGTCTAGTTTTTCTATATTCTTTGTTTTAGATCTTGTTCTTGAGGACACTGGACCATCGTCTAGATTTAAATCATTCGTGGCTGGTGAGTTCATCTTTGTTCCAATGTTATAGAATTGTTTTGGAAAAGTCTGTTCTTTATCTGTATAAAAAAAAAAAATTATCAAAGAGAAATCAATAAAGCTAATCAGAACAGATGAAATAATGCATTAAATATCATTGTGGTTAGTTTTTTATTATATGATTATTCTAGCATTGACCTACCAGCTGGCACCATTACTACAACACCCAAAGATCGAGATGGGAGTGAAACTACAGATGATAAAAAGTAGTATGCGAGCGGCAGTGAGGGCGGCTCAAAAAGAAAAGAAGAAAAACAACATCACATGTAGAGGCAAAAGAGAGCACAGAGGGCAGAGAGAACATCCTATGTATCAGCTCCAGTCTCCAGTTTTACCTGCAACAACTGTGGCAAGGATTGCAACTCCAGAATAGGCCATTACAGCCACAAGAAACGTGATTCAGTACAGAACATACTACGTGACGCAAGACCTATTGTCTCCTGAAACAGAGAGGCCAATGAATGATGAATGAATACATTTTTATCACAAGCTAACAGAATGTTAAACAATCAGTTTGCGGCATATGGTCAAACGGGACAGATAAATGGGCGCATACAGCGGAATTTGGTGGCAAATGTGTTAATATTGTCATTGAGATGCTGTCCTATTTTGAATATGTTGATTCTTACATAATCCAAGCGATCTGTTTTGTAGTATCTTTCTATTAAATTTCTTAAATAATATATAAATTTTTTTCAATCTGTACTCATTTGATATGTATAACTGTGTCAGTCAGAAATAATTTATCAAAATAAGTTTTATTGTTTAAGAATAGAAAACAAGATGTCGGATAACAAAAAGAACTACTTAACATGGAAAGAGGAAGAACTAGCACTAGCAGAAACTGAAGGGATTATGTGCTCACCTATAACGGGAGAATAGGCAAGGTCACTCGAACTGCAGATGAATAATGACCTATGAAAATTAAAAAACAATACATTATTTTTATGAAAATAAATATGATTGTGATAATGGCGATGATTGTGATAATGGCGATGATTGTGGTAATGGCGATGATTGTGGTAATGGCGATGTAGATGATAATGTTGATGGAATCAAAGTTTTGTTTACAATTTTGATAAATATACTATGTTGCTGATGGTGTTGTTTTTTTAACTCTTTCTGTAAACGTTGTGTTACTCAAGACGCACTTATCTTTCAATGTATAATAAAGTATAGAAACTAATTAAAGAGAAGTATAGTCTTACTGATAGTATAGAAACTAATTATAGATAAGTATATTCTTACTAATAGTATAGAAACTAATTAGAAAGTATAGTCTTACTGATAGTATAGAAACTAATTGAGAAAGTATAGTCTTACTGATAGTATAGAAACTAATTAAGATAAGTATAGTCTTACTAATAGATAGAAACTAATTATAGATATATTCTTACTGATGATAGAAACAAATAGATAAGATATTCTACTATAGTATAAAACTAATTAGAGAAGTATAGTCTTACTGATAGTATAGAAACTAATTGGAGAGAAGTATTCTCTTATTGATAGTATAGAAACTAATTAAAGAGAAGTATAGTCTTACTGATAGTATAGAAACTAATTAGAAGTATTTACTGATAGCATGGAAACTAATTAAAGAAAAGTATACTCTTACTGATAGTATAGAAACTAATTATAGATAAGTATATTCTTACTGATAGTATAGAAACTAATTAAAGAAAAGTATAGTCTTACTGATAGTATAGAAACTAATTAAAGAAAAGTATAGTCTTACTGATAGCATGGAAACCAATCTCACTGAAACCGCATTCCTTCTGTCTGAAACTTTCATTATCATATATCTTGCCTTTCGAATAGAGGTTTTCATAAGATTTGTGATTATACTCAGCGCTATTATATACATCAGTGCTAACATGGTTCTCATGGTCACTAGTTTTGTCATTGCTCTGTGCTTCCATTTCTGAAAATAAAACCAGTATCAACATGAATCTCATACGTTTCCTGGACATTTGAACATGTATTGTGATTATAATTATTATTTTTTTTGAAAATTTGAACACTTTAACTTCTCTTCTGCGATCAAAATTCTGCTATGCGACTACTCCGGTATGTGTCATAAACAGGGGGGTGCGCTTGAGGTCTTCACCGGTTCCCCATAGTTTGTCTTGTAGGGTTGTTTCTGTTGAACACTTGAACTAAAATAAAGAAGACATAGATAAGAGATCGCACATTTTGTCAGGACTCGCAAGGGGAGTAAAGAATAGTAACACTGCGATCTACAAGGATTGTCGATAGATAGAGCTGACATTCTCAACGCTATCATAGAGTGTGGTCGCAAAGAGGATTTTCATTTAAACCAATCCACGTCAACAACTGAGAGCCGCTGTAGCGTAGTTGTTAGTGAACTCGCTTCGCAAGGCTGGTGGTCTGGGTTCAGCTCCCGCAATGTGCGTGGAATTTTTCCCGACCGCGACGGCTTTCAGGTCGACCCAGCCTCAACTGGGTACCAGACATGCTCTGGGAAAGTAAAGGCGGCCGGCGTGATGCTGACCACATCACCCATCGTGTGCCGACGGTCAATGAAAAATACAGGCCTAACACTGTATTGACCTATAACCACGAGGTATGAAAGGGTTCCTTTACTTTACTTTACGTCAACAGCTAGATTGTAAGAGCTGGGATTGAAGATAGGAGTGGCCAGCAAAGAAAAGTACAACAGGTATATGAGCAGATTCATCAATCTACATCGAACTGGTACGGTCAGTCGCTGGACGTTGTTGGAGATATTGCGAAGGTGAACGGTGCACCTATGGTTTTAAAGGGTTTTTAAGCCGAAGCATTGACTTCATTGCACCGGGTTTTACCCCATATGGCTCGGTCCTCTCCGCAGAAATGGCACGCCACCTGCCGAGAGTATTGCACAAAGCACGAACTCCGTAGCTCCAGCAACAATCCTAGGGTCTCTGGAAAAAATTGCACTCGTGAACAGAATGGCGCGGTCCGGACTCGAACCCACGACCTTCGACTCACAATGCAAAGGGCTTAACCACTTAGCCACAGAGACCCACTTATGGACATGGCTGGAGTGCAATGAAGGTATTCCAAACTGAAACGACGATATGGAGAAGGACAGGTACATGGCAGTAGTACAAAGGCAAGGAAAAATAGATAATTGAATATGTAAAATATAAGCAGCACATGTTTCAACTATAGACCTTTATCAAGAAAACACACAAACACGAAATAAACTAAAACATAGATCTAAAAATTAAGAGCGAATATATTAATAAACAGAATTATAAGACCTGAATCCTACTAGGTCCACTCACGCTTCTAGACCTCTACTAGGTCCACTCACGCTGCTAGACCTCTTCTAGGTCCACTCACGCTCTAGACTCTACTAGGTCCACTCACGCTTCTAGACCTCTTCTAGGTCCACTCACGCTTCTAGACCTCTACTAGGTCCATTCACGCTTCTAGACCTCTACTAGGTCCACTCACGCTTCTAGACCTCTACTAGGTCCACTCACGCTGCTAGACCTCTTCTAGATCCACTCACGCTGCTAGACTCTTCTAGTCCACTCACGCTGTAGACTCTTCTAGGTCCACTCACGCTGCTAGACTTCTTCTAGGTCCACTCACGCTGCTAGACCTCTTCTAGGTCCACTCACGCTGCTAGACCTCTTCTAGGTCCACTCACGCTGCTAGACCTCTTCTAGGTCCACTCACGCTGCTAGACTTCTCTAGATCCACTCACGCTGTAGACCTCTCTAGATCCACTCACGCTGTGATCTCAGTCACTCCCTCTGACTCTCTAGATCCACTCACGCTGCTAGACCTCTCTGGGATCCACTCACGCTGCTAGACCTCTTCTTCTTCAAACGTTCCACTTGTTAAACCATTCTTTGTGATATGTATGTAATCCAAACCTAAGAGTGATTGTACGTTGTGCCAGTTATACGCTTACAAGTTGGTCAGCACATCCGTTTTCTGAAACGCATATTGTTTCCTAAGGTAACTTCCTAGGCCCCTACCTCAGTCACCTCTTACACATGCCTTGTCGGTCGCAGTGTTACTATTCTTTGCTCCTTGCAGGCCAGGCAACATACGGGCGGCGGGGATAGATGATGTGATACCTTGTGGTAGAAATAGAGATCATCAAAGACCCTTCTCCTTCTTCTTCTTTGCGTTCGTTCTTTACGACCAATTTTAATCACTATTTGTGATATGTTTGATCTTTGCCAAGAACGTATATACGTTGCACATTGGTTTGGTAGGCCCCTAAAAACAAGACTTCTATACATTTAGGACACATGCATCCGATTTCAGCCAAACCTCCTTAGTCGCCTCTTACGACATGCGTGGCAGGTAACAGTGGTTCTATTCTTTACACCCCAAATTTGGGCCGGTAACCACTCGGGCGAATCAAAGACCCTTAATGACAACTAGAAATGGCACTCTTATATTTGACTAAGCCCTTTGCCTTGTGAGTGAAAGGTCGTGAGTTCAAGTCCGGACCGCACCATTCTGTTCACGAGTGTAGTTTTTCCAGAGACCCTAGAATGGTTGTTGGAGCTACGGGAGTTCGTGTTTTGTGCAAAACTCTCGGCAGGTGGCATACCATTTCTGTGGAGAGGGACCGAGCCGTATGGGATAAAACCCGGTGCAATGAAGTCAATCCTTCGGCTTAAAAACCCTTTATTGACAATCTCTTACTTTCTATTCTGTTGTTAAGATAACAGTGCTGGTTACTAAAGGTTATAACATTACTTTGTTACTTAGACCTTGCTTAAATTACATTGAGAAACAAAGAATGAAGCTGTTTGGCCACTTAATAAGAATACATCCAAACTCCACAGTATACAGAGACTTCTATAAAAGAACACCAGGAAAGAAGGCGAGAGGAAGACCACGAAAGAGACCGTTAGATAGCATAGTAGAATCCTGTCAAAGATCAAAAATAATAATCACCCAAGCCACCAGAACAGCACAAGACAGAAACAGAAAACCATGACACTGGGCAACAACCACGTAACAGTGTGACGACAAAAGAAGAAGAAGAAGACTTAGTCAATCCTTTCTTCTTCTTCACCCTTCGCCCTAGGGAAGCATAGGTCCGCAACCAAGGCCTTCCAAGCCCGCCTATCCAAGGCCATCTTTTCCAGATCTCGCCACTCTCTCCCCGTTTTTTTGCATTCCATCTCTAACTCCCGCCTCCAGCTGTTTCTGTTCTTTCCTTACCTCTATTGCCCTGGGGTTCCATCGGAGAGCCTGTCTCGCGATGCTGTCAGGGGGTTTGTTCAGTGTGTGTCCTATCCATCGCCCCCTTCTGCATAATAATCTCCCAGCCACAAATGCCAGCGAACAGAACCATGCCTCCAAACCACGTACAGCTCAACTCAATCCTTTGATACTTTGAATAGTAGAAGTTTGACAGAGAAAATGTCATATTTCTCTATTGGCTATTTTCCATTCGACTTTTGTCGATCCTCGTCAATGAGATACTGTCGTCGCTGTCTTCCAGTGCTCCTCTGCATTCCTGGTGGTCAGGATCGTTGGCCTGTGTCATTCTTCATTTATGTTATAACCTAACAATTGATGCTGCCCTCTCATTTTGTAGAGTTTAGATTCTAAGACCCTTACATATTGCCTGTATACGAACTGTGTTCCTTCTAGTCAGTTGGATTGCCTTTTCTATTTTAGGTAGGTTGAAATGTTTCTGTCGTAGTCTATATGTGGGTGCTGTGAAATGTTGTCACTCCTGTTATATAAAGTTTGCTTGATAAAGGCCTTTTGGTCGAAACGTTGCTGTGCATTGTCATTGATTTTGTGTTTTGTTAAACTACGGTACTTTGTTATTACGTGTTTCGCCATTGCTACATAGTTTTACTGTAATCTTCAACTATATCGATAATACTTTTCTATATACTTCCTTCCTGAGATTTGTAGTTGAACTTTCATGGGTTTCAGAACCGGGTTCAATCCACAGTAAGACTAATGAGTTTTTTTTCTGTCGATGGCATAAAGAAAACATCCTAACCGGATCAGTTTCGCAGCGACTGCACTAACCATGCAGCCATTAAATTCTACAGGTCCCCGTTCCTCCTATCCTACCACCGCCCAAAAAGCGGTATTGCAGACAGTAATGACAGTTTTGGTCACTGAAAGAAGACATCAGAAGCAGAGTGGGCATAACTTCATGCACCGAATACATGAAAGACAACAAATGCAGTGGTTTGGACATTTAATGAGAATGAAATACAACCAACCACCAATAACAGCATTCAATAAAAAGAGATCAGGTACTAGAGCTAAGGGAAGATCAAGAAAAGATGGATAGACAATATCAAGACCCACTACATAAA
The DNA here is from genome assembly GCA_020796225.1 of Arion vulgaris. Taxonomy (NCBI): domain Eukaryota; kingdom Metazoa; phylum Mollusca; class Gastropoda; order Stylommatophora; family Arionidae; genus Arion; species Arion vulgaris. Next base: position 52,308,420 of record CM036762.1, on the reverse strand, counting down.
TACGATACACACAACAAGGGCGACTCATCTAGCCCTAGAACGCAAATTAAAGTTCCCATCCCTACGCTTAACGTCAAGAGTGGACAGCCAACTACGTTTTCCACCTGGGAATAGACAATAGACATACAACATTTCCCTACTTACTTTCTGCGAAATCAGGACTCAATACTTTGACAACATTTCGACATCCCATATTCCAGAGGATGTTCAAAAGTTTTTGCATGAAGTTTTTTCTTCGTCTTACCATATTCAACATTTCAAAATTTGCTTCAACTTCGCCTTTATGTCTTAAAGTTGCCTTAGCCTGAGAAATACATGAAAAAATAGTCTGTTATTTTATCGGCATTATATAAATTGGAACAGACAAAGAAACAGACATCCAACATTCTTCTTCTTCTCTTTCACCATTTACTTCTTTATAAAAGTGTTGAGGGATTTGGGGAGGCGTAGTTAACTTGTGTGTTCTTGTTTTAAGACACTTTGTAGGCTGATATTTATTTTCGTAAGGCTGCTCTTGATGCGTTGCTCCATCTTTTGCGGGTTTTCCTCTCATATATTTTTTCTGTGTGGCTCTCTGTGGTAGGCGATACCAGGGCATTCTTGTCAGGTGTCCAAACCATTTAATTTGTTGTTCTTTTATAAATACTGGTTTCACATGCAGTCTTCTTCTGATTTCTTCATTTCTAATTTTGTCTCTTATTGTCCCTCCTGCAGCTCTTCTTCTTCTTCTTTCGATCGTTCTAGGCTAATTTTTATCATTCTTATTGTGATGTATAAATCGCCAAACATCAGAACGTAATGTACGTGCACCAACCTTCAGCATCTATTTGAGCACAGTTGCTTATCCTTCGGTGGGGTGTTTGATTTCAGCCAGCTATTGTGTGCGGTTCGCTCTCCGCTAGCCTTTGACTGTCCCCAGCCGTAACCCACAAGGCAGTGGGTTGCTATTTTCTTTCAGGGCAGCGACCCTTAGACGGCCTGCCCTCCCGGGCTTATGAACGCCATCTGCCCAGCAAAATCGGTCGTTTTAATAACACCTTGGTTTGCCGCCCGTTCAGGTTTGTTTGCGATTTGCTCCACTAGCCTTTGATTGTCCCCAATCAAAACTACAAGGCAGCAGTAGCTTCATGCGAGCGGAAACGTGCACTGGCTTTGCCTCCTGGGCTTTCCAGTTGTTCTGTGCATTTGGGTGGAACGCACGCCATGCTTGCCGCTGCCGTGCTTGCCGCTGCTGCACTTGCACTGGTTTTGCCTCCTGGACTTTCCAGTTGTTCTGTGCATTTGGGTGGGACGCACACCCTGCTTGCCGCTGCCGTGCTTGCCGCCGCTGCGCTTGCACTGGTTTTGCCTCTGCTGGGCTTTCCAGTTCTGCTCATGTGGGTGGACGCACACCCTCTTGTCTGCCATGCTCTCTGCTGCAGTGCTTACCTCGCTTTCCGCGCTTGTCGTGCCGACCTGTCCCTAGATGGAGCCCACTGTGACTTTGCCAGTGTGCGTGCTAGCTCTGCCCTGGTGTCTACCTCACCATTTCCGTCAATTCCTACTGGGCTGTCCGACTTCGACCCATGTTGCCCACGTGCAACTCAACTCTCATCGGCTCAAGAGAGTACGTCAAGAGAGAGCATGCTTGGGCTCCGAATTTCGCCCCACGCGAGTCAACGTCTCTTCAATGGCTTTGGGTCGTCCCCCCATGTCTGTGATGGGGGCCAGTGCTTTAACATATGTGACCCAGCTTGCGGTTCAACTCGGTACTCAGCATACTCATCGGCTCTAGAGTGGTGGCTAAAGAGAGTATGCTTGGGCTCCGAATTTCGCCAAACGCGGGTCAACATCCCTTTGATGGTTTTGATTCGAACTTTTGCCCCATGTAGGCCAACGCGCGGCCCAACTCATCACCCGGCATTCTCATCGGCTCAAGAGAAATTCATCAAGAAGAGAATGCGTGGGCTCCGGAGTTCGCCCGCGAGGTTCCACATGTGTCGTTCTAGCTTTTCCCATCGTCCGGGAGAGGCGAGCATTAATAGTCACTCTGGGAGTTCGCTCGTCTGTGTTGCGGGCGGATCCCATCAAGCATCACTACCTTTGCATCTCTACTTGCCCCAGAGTAGCTCTCCCATAGCACCTGCCCTCTTGGCCAGACCGGAACCACCGTCTGTTACCAGGGTCACCGCGTGGAGGTGAGGGCAGGGGATTAGAGCCATCTCTCTAATCCTGGCGCGACGCTTCCTTGCGCCTTTGACCCCTGCAGCTCTTCTAAGGCACCTTATCTCCGTAGTTATGATTTTACGTTCATTAGCTGCTATTATTGGCCATGTTTGACACTGGTTACATAGTTGCTTGGCCAGGAAATCATTCTTATAAGATTTGCTTTAATTGTTAGCGGTATCTCTTTATAAATCAGACACATAAAAATTTGAATGTAGAAAAAAGAAAATCATTTTTAAATTCTGGCTCGTTATGAATTAGAGTGAAGTCATATCGGCTCTTATGGTCGCTGACTGATTCTGCGTGAAAGCTTGCTTTCCTTTTCATCATTGTTTATGCGAGTCTAACTATGAATTTCTTCTTCTTCTTCGAACGCTCCATATCGACTACTTGTTAACGACTCTGTGTGATTTGTATGTGATCTGAGCCCAAAAGCGATTGCACGTTGTGCCAGTTATGCGCCTACAAGTAGGCCAACACCTCCGATTTCTGTGATGCTTTTTATTTACTAGGTAGTTTCCTAGGTCCTGCATCAGTCGCCTTTTATGTCATGCTTTGTAGGTCGCAGTGGTACGAAGCAAATTCGTTCCGTGGTTTTTACGAACGGTTAAACAGATGTCACCGTTCAGAAACCAATATCAAACTATTAAGTGGTGCCTAGAAAATCAACGACTCGTTTACTGGGGTTGATGGCCAAGTCCTGTAACGGATATGCCACAATTTTCACTTTCAAAAGAACCAGTTGCGGGTGAAAATCCATATCTTCTTCTTCTTCTTCAGTGATCTATGGTCATGCGCTTAATTTACAGTGGACCACAAACTGTGCGGATCCATATGAGTGCGTTGCAAAATCACTGCATGTGAAAAATCATTAAAAAGATTAAAATAAAATTTCGATAACAAATTTTCTTCATTTTGAAAATTTATATATTTTTTTCAGCTGCTCGGTGCCATGGACATCGTAACCATTCGGTTCGGTGCCACGAACACCGTAAATCTGGGGGAATCTGTGGCTTTTTCTGCCATCCCGCGGAATTGAACCCGCACACACAGAGGGATAGTCACCCGTAGTCCAACGCGCTACGAACACGCTGAGCAGACGGGATGAAAATTTATATAGAAAATGTCATCTCTCTGCATCGCGTTATAACTCTTCTAGAAGAACTTCCTTTCCTCTTTGTTAGCACAGTTGTTATCTTTCTTGTATTTGACTTGTTCATGTGTCCGTGTGTTGCCTGGGTTTTCAAGAAGAGCAAAGAATAGTAAAAAGGAAACCTACAAAGCATGTCGTAAGAGACGACTGAGGTAGGGCCTAGGGACACTATTCTAGTAAATAAAAAGCATCGAAGAAATGGAATGTGCTGGCCTAATTGTAGGCGCACAACTGGCACAACGTGCAATCGCTCTTAGGCTTAGATCACATAGAAATAACAAAGAGTGGTTAACAAATTGGTGGACATGGAGCATTCGAAGAGGAAGAGAATGTGTTCATGGTTGGATTTTGCAAACTAAAATGTTTGAACGGATGTGTTAGTCAGCCCCACCTCGAACCCTTCCTTATCCGTCTCTTACGACATGGCTTAGAGGTTACGACATGTTACAATTACTCCATGAGCATGATACGTAATGTCGAATCAGGAATGGTGAGACGCAACTGGGTGGAGGTACTGGTACAAACAATGATCAGAGAAATCACCTTCATTTTTGCCCCTGGACACGCAGGAGTTAGGGGTAATGAACGGGCTGATAGATTGGCTGGCTTGGCTACAATATCAGAAGGAGCTGCCATGGATCGAAGTGTCATTCTTCACGCATTGACAGAGTCCTTCCGAACAGAGGAGTTTCAGGGCTGCGAATCCCACTCGCTGACCAGATTGAAAGAGATTGGTGCAATTTGGTGAAGCCCGAAAAGAATGACATACTAAATATGCAAGGAGATTGATTAATCAACATCGAACTGGCGTGTTGGGCCGCTGGACGCTGCTGGATTTGCTGAGGCGGAGATCGGAGCACCTATGGACATGTCCGGAGTGCTATGATGATAGTCTTCATATAACTGATAACTGAATGTTACAATTCTTTGTTTCTTTTGCGAGCCCTGGTAACCCAGTGACTACTATTATCATAATCAAATAGCTTGTCCTGAGCAGAACTTTGCGACCCCCAACAGTTTATTGTTAGGGTTTTCTAGGCATTGTCTTGGAAGGTAGTCTGCCATTGCTTTCCTTTCTGGCAGTGACCATACTGGTCCATGACCGTAGCCATTGTCTCTATTACAGAGATCATCTGCTTACCGTCATGAGTTTTGAGACCTTAACCATTGCCACTCTCGTGCCCAGCGTGTTGGACTGCGGGTGACAAGCCATCTGTGAGTGCGGGTTCAATTTTCGCGGGTTTGCAGAAAAGCCACAGGTTTTCAGATGTACGGTGTTCGTGGCACCGAACCGAAGGGTTACGATGTCCATGGCACCGAGCCGAAGAACTGAAAGCTCAAGTGCTTCTGGGAAACGAAAAAAATTATACATGCCTCTTCATATTCTGGACGAGTAAGTAACCCTTCTTGATAAAGTGTCTCACTTAGCAATTCTGCATCGATTTTGTCGACAAGCTGTCCCCTCTGAAGTGGAATTAGTGTTTGTTCATTGTCATGAGCAATCAGAGATAGTGTCTCCCCCTTGTATAGAATGTCTTCAATTATACGAAGAGCTGGAGAGAAGAACAAGATAGGTAATGTATGAACATCAGGTGATACTCACGAATAATTTGATTCTAAACGACTTTGTTCCTGGTTTTAATCAATACTTTATCAAACACTAGCTGTACCTTGCGCGCGTTGCTACGCCTCCAACAAACAAACAGACAAACATCCATTTTTATATATATAGAAGATATGTGAAATGTTTTATACAGCATATCTATTATCTGACATGAGAGAGAGAAGCAAATGTTGTTAAGTCAGATCCATCTTAAGCATAGGCGTTCATGCGCTAAAGGCAAGAGGGGCAAGTGCCACCCTTGAAAAATGACTTTTGATAAAACAGCGAATCTGATCTTCACCATTTTCGTGTAGTAAACTATAATAATAAATAATAATTCCTCTCGTACAGTTATACGTTACATAGGGCCTGCAAGTAATTTCTCCATACCGCTCTATCATGGGCAACTCGCCCAATATCTTCCATGGAACTGATACCGATATTTCCTGCCTCTCTCAGCAAAGTTCGTTTCAGGTCTCTTTAGGTCGACCTCTCTTTCTTGAACCCTTTGCATTCCACTTCAATGCCTGCTTTGATATTCGTTGATCATTTCTCCTCAAGGTGTGCCCAACATATCTCCATCTTCTCTTTCTTATAACAGTTGTCACTAGTGGTTGACCAGACATGTCTCTGATTTCATCACTTCTCCTGAATTCGTTCCATTTTATATTCATTATTTTTCGCAGACATCTATTTTCAAATGCATTCAACTTGTTTTCTATATCGTTAGGCATTTTCCAACTCTCGCTGGCATATGTTAGGATTGATACAACATTTGAATTGAAAATTCGTAAATTAGTTTTAATACTATATAATTTGCAGTTCCATATTTTATTTAGACTTTTAAAAGCTGATGTTGCTTTGCCAATTCGTATCATAATTATTTTTTAACATTTCATGTGCAAATCAAAATTGCTACCTAAATAGGTGAACTGCTCTGTTATTTTTATCATTTTAGATTCCAGTGTGATATCTGCATTACTTGCCATATGTGTCTTCATTATATTTGTTTTTCATAGCTTATCTGCAGTCCAACTTTTGATGCTATAGATGACAAGTTGTCTGTTTTTCTTTGCATATCTTGGTTGTTTCTACTTAACAAGGCAATATCATCTGCAAAATCCAAATCTTCTAGTTGACTATTTTCTACCCAATCGATGCCAGTTTCGCCCTGCAACATTTTCGCATCACCCAGTCAATGGCCACTCCAAAAATAGCGGAGATAGAATACAGCCTTGCTTTACTCCGGTTTCAACCATAAACCAGTCGCTGTGTCCACCATCAGTGCGAACTGCACACTGTGAACCATCATAGAGGCTCTTAATAATGTTTATTATTTTGTCTGGATTCATAGCATCTCAGAATATTCCACAGGAAGATTCTGTGTAGACTATCAAAGGCTTTTTTTAAAATCGATGAAATTTAGTATGAGTGATTGTTTCTTCTCAATATGTTCCTCCAAAATTAGTCGTAGGGTAATTATTTGGTTTAAGCAGCTTCTCCCAGGTCTAAAACCAGCTTGTTCTTCTCTCAGGGTTGTGTCCACTGCTCCTTTGATTCTATTAAGAATGATTTTGCAGAAAGTCTTGGTCATTACTGATAATAGGGTGATCCCTCTCCAGTTGTTGCAATCTTTGAGATCACCTTTCTTGGGGATCTTAACAATTATTCCCTTTTTCATTGATCTGGGACAGTTTCTTCTTCCCATACTTTATTAAATAGCTCTTGCATCTGACTAGTAGTTGTATCATCAGCCGCTTTGAGCATTTCTGTAGTAAACTACCGACTAATATTTTTAAATTCGTTTTGCCCTCTCCTGGAAAAATATATGCGGACGTCTATGAACTTAATGAACTACCAATTAATATTTTTTTTATATTCGTGTTGCTCTCTCCGAGAAAAATGCATGCAGACGCCTATGAACTTAATAAATTATCAACTAATACTTTTTTTCGTTTTGCTCTCCCCTGGAAAAATGTATGCAGACGCCTATGATCTTAAGGGAGAGAGTACTTGCGTGAATATAATGACGTATTGTTGTTCTATATTAATTATTGAACAAGTACTCCAGGCAGAGCAACAGGTGGAGAGTCTTTACCAATAGATTTCGAAGTAGTTTCAACCAGTACTTCCAAGCTAAAGGCTGATATCCTATAGTCTCCATTTTGCTCAGCAACGATCCTGTATTTTACCCTAGCAGAGAAGTCTCACAGTAAGAAAGTCCAAGAGTAGTCCCAGGTACATACACATAGATATATGATGTCCATGCAGAATACAATGGTTTACTCTCCAAAACGGCAGTCCCTTTTAAATTCAACCGCATGGGTTGATTTTACAGTTTCTCAAATACCGCACCATCGTCGTAAAGTCCAGCCTATTATATGCATCATCTAGGTCAATAGTTACTCGACCTTTCCTGATCTAAAAACCCTTATATACACGGAAATGTTTCAGTTGTACACCAGGTTTTCTTCATAAGCCCGTAGCTACCCAAATCTCAGGAAAGGCATTTGACCTTTCCAAATGCAAAATTACTTATCAATCTACTATTTTCTGAAGTAATTTGCAGCAAACATTCTGTAATATAATGATTACATAGCTGCCGAGAAGTGTGGAGATATTTCCAGGATTAGGAAATTACCGTAGATAATTATGAAGCCATTGCTCAAACAATATTTCAGCGAGAGTTGGAAAATTTGAGTTGACTAAAGATATAGAGAGCAAGTTGAATGCATTTGAAAATAGACGGCTGCGAAAAATAATGAACATAAATTGAGACGAATTGAGGAAAAGTTATGAAATCAGAAAAATGTCTGGTTAACCACTAGTAACAACTGTTATAAGAGGAGAAGATGGAGATATGTTGGGCATACCTTGAGAAGAAATGATCAAAGAATACCAAAGCAGGCATGGAAGAAAGAGATGACGTCCTAGGGAAACCCTCTAGGATGAACTTTGCTGAAAGAGGCCAGAAATATCGGACTTAATTCCATGGAAGAGATAGAGAGTTGCCCAGGACAGAGCGGCATGGATAAATTACTTGGCTCTATGTAACGTATAACGGTACGCGAGAAATTATTATTTATTCCACAAGCACCTTAGAACTCTGTACGGCGTAAGCTGTTGTTCAAGTTCTTGACTACATAACTGATGCTCGCTTTATCACGATTCTCTATGTGGATAAACTGTTTATCAAACAGGATCAATAGTATTTTGTTGTTAGGTAGTTAGCTGTCGTCATGCTACCTGGCACATGAGACTTCTACAAAGACTCTCTAAGCTCTTCTGTCAGATGCAGTTTTCAACGAAGTTTTTCATGGCATAGTAAATACGTGCCTTTCATCTGTTATTCTTCGTCTCCAAGTTTATTTTGGTATACTTTTTCTTCTCTTTACTTTCAGTGTTCAGCTGACCAGTATCGTTACATGTCTATCATATCATTATTCATTCTCATAACGGTTGCTCTGTAGCGTAGAATGTCCAGCTGACCAGTGTCTTTACATGTCTTAGTTAGTCTTTCCTCTTGGGCCTGTGGGCAGCGCATGAGGCAGAGGTCATAGCTCTCAATGTCTCGCGGTTCGTTGCTATCTGTTTTAGGTCTTTAATGTTTGCTAGGCCCATCGTTGAGCCTTCTCTGGTGATGGTTCTACGCAGAGTCTCTCTTGGTCTTCCTCGTTTTCTTTTCCCTCTGGTGTCCATATGAAGGAATGGTAAGGAGTCTTCTCTCATCCATTCTAAGTGTGTGGCCGATGTAGTTCAGCGGCGCTTTCTTATAAAATTTGATACATTTTCTTGCTTGGTCTCTTGTCTTATTTGTGTATTAGGTCTGAAATCTGACCATTTGAGGTTCAGTATTCTTTACATGTCTATCATTATTCATTCTCATAAAGGTTGCTCTGTAGCGTAGAGTAAGGCGCTCGACTCTCGTTAGAAAGGTTTTCGGTTCCTCCCTCTCGGAGCTATTGGGATATTTTCCAGAGATCCTGATCTCAGTATAGGTGAGAACGCGTTCCTAGTCATATCAGAGACGGACGATAAAACGTAGGTCCCATGTATAAGTTGTGCTGGTAAAAGAACCCTTGGCAGTTCAAAATCGTGAAGAGCAGGCTGGAAAGCCACTGCCCGAGGAAAACTGTTAGAAAAATTATACAAATAAAATTCCTACATAATATTTTCACCATCTTTGAAATTGCATCAGCGATCTCATCATTTCTACGGAGCTCGTGCACTACCGCTGTGATATCAATGTGTAAGAAAGAGATCGGAACACTCATGGTTATTTACCGAAGTGCATTGATGATGGTCCTATCAATCAAAATATTTCATAAAAGATTCCATTTCTGTGTAATATATGTAATATTCCATTTCTTCACATATATTTTCTGTGTTTTTTTAATATGGGATCTAAGAGAAATTTTCTGTATGATACTTTATTTCAGTGCCGTGCTGTGCTATGATACAAGAGGCGAGCCGTATGCGGCAGCGCCGTAATGGGAAGCATAACAGCAAAATCAAATACAATTTGAAACATTTAAGGAGCGGCATTTCCTCTTCCTTCTTCTGCGTTCTCACTAGATTATCAGCCACGCCATACAGTTTATCGTCTGCGTTCTCACTAGATTATCAGCCACGCCATACAGTTTGTCGTCTGCGTTCTCACTAGATTATCAGCCACGCCATACAGTTTGTCGTCTGCGTTCTCACTAGATTATCAGCCACGCCATACAGTTTGTCGTCTGTGTTCTCACTAGATTATCAGCCACGCCATACAGTTTGTCGTCTGCGTTCTCACTAGATTATCAGCACGCCATACAGTTTGTCGTCTGCGTTCTCACTAGATTATCAGCCACGCCATACAGTTTGTCGTCTGCGTTCTCACTAGATTATCAGCCACGCCATACAGTTTGTCGTCTGCGTTCTCACTAGATTATCAGCCCGCCATACGGGTTTGTCGTCTGCGTTCTCACTAGATTATCAGCCACGCCATACAGTTTGTCGTCTGCGTTCTCACTAGATTATCAGCCACGCCATACAGTTTATCTTCTGCGTTCTCACTAGATTATCAGCCACGCCATACAGTTTGTCGTCTGCGTTCTCACTAGATTATCAGCCACGCCATACAGTTTGTCGTCTGCGTTCTCACTAGATTATCAGCCACGCCATACAGTTTGTCGTCTGTGTTCTCACTAGATTATCAGCCACGCCATACAGTTTGTCGTCTGCGTTCTCACTAGATTATCAGCCACGCCATACAGTTTGTCGTCTGTGTTCTCACTAGATTATCAGCCACGCCATACAGTTTGTCGTCTGCGTTCTCACTAGATTATCAGCCACGCCATACAGTTTGTCGTCTGCGTTCTCACTAGATTATCAGCCACGCCATACAGTTTGTCGTCTGCGTTCTCACTAGATTATCAGCCACGCCATACAGTTTGTCGTCTGCGTTCTCACTAGATTATCAGCCACGCCATACAGTTTGTCGTCTGCGTTCTCCCTAGATTATCAGCCACGCCATACAGTTTGTCGTCTGCGTTCTCACTAGATTATCAGCCACGCCATACAGTTTATCGTCTGCGTTCTCACTAGATTATCAGCCACGCCATACAGTTTGTCGTCTGCGTTCTCACTAGATTATCAGCCACGCCATACAGTTTATCGTCTGCGTTCTCACTAGATTATCAGCCACGCCATACAGTTTATCTTCTGCGTTCTCACTAGATTATCAGCCACGCCATACAGTTTGTCGTCTGCGTTCTCACTAGATTATCAGCCACGCCATACAGTTTGTCGTCTGCGTTCTCACTAGATTATCAGCCACGTCATACAGTTTGTCGTCTGCGTTCTCACTAGATTATCAGCACGCCATACAGTTTGTCGTCTGCGTTCTCACTAGATTATCAGCCACGCCATACAGTTTGTCGTCTGCGTTCTCACTAGATTATCAGCCACGCCATACAGTTTGTCGTCTGCGTTCTCACTAGATTATCAGCCACGCCATACAGTTTGTCATCTGCGTTCTCACTAGATTATCAGCCACGCCATACAGTTTGTCGTCTGCGTTCTCACTAGATTATCAGCCACGCCATACAGTTTGTCGTCTGCGTTCTCACTAGATTATCAGCCACGCCATACAGTTTGTCGTCTGCGTTCTCACTAGATTATCAGCCACGCCATACAGTTTGTCGTCTGCGTTCTCACTAGATTATCAGCCACGCCATACAGTTTGTCGTCTGCGTTCTCACTAGATTATCAGCCACGCCATACAGTTTGTCGTCTGCGTTCTCACTAGATTATCAGCCACGCCATACAGTTTGTCGTCTGCGTTCTCACTAGATTATCAGCCACGCCATACAGTTTATCTTCTGCGTTCTCACTAGATTATCAGCCACGCCATACAGTTTATCTTCTGCGTTCTCACTAGATTATCAGCCACGCCATACAGTTTATCTTCTGCGTTCTCACTAGATTATCAGCCAGGCCATACAGTTTATCTTCTGCGTTCTCACTAGATTATCAGCCACGCCATACAGTTTGTCGTCTGCGTTCTCACTAGATTATCAGCCACGCCATACAGTTTGTCGTCTGCGTTCTCACTAGATTATCAGCACGCCATACAGTTTGTCGTCTGCGTTCTCACTAGATTATCAGCCACGCCATACAGTTTGTCGTCTGCGTTCTCACTAGATTATCAGCCACGCCATACAGTTTGTCGTCTGCGTTCTCACTAGATTATCAGCCACGCCATACAGTTTGTCGTCTGCGTTCTCACTAGATTATCAGCCACGCCATACAGTTTGTCTTCTGCGTTCTCCCTAGATTATCAGCCACGCCATACAGTTTGTCGTCTGCGTTCTCACTAGATTATCAGCCACGCCATACAGTTTGTCGTCTGCGTTCTCACTAGATTATCAGCCACGCCATACAGTTTGTCGTCTGCGTTCTCACTAGATTATCAGCCACGCCATACAGTTTGTCGTCTGCGTTCTCACTAGATTATCAGCCACTCCATACAGTTTGTCGTCTGCGTTCTCACTAGATTATCAGCCACGCCATACAGTTTGTCGTCTGCGTTCTCACTAGATTATCAGCCACGCCATACAGTTTGTCGTCTGCGTTCTCACTAGATTATCAGCCACGCCATACAGTTTGTCGTCTGCGTTCTCACTAGATTATCAGCCACGCCATACAGTTTGTCGTCTGCGTTCTCACTAGATTATCAGCCACGCCATACAGTTTGTCGTCTGCGTTCTCATTAGATTATCAGCCACGCCATACAGTTTGTCGTCTGCGTTCTCACTAGATTATCAGCCACGCCATACAGTTTGTCGTCTGCGTTCTCACTAGATTATCAGCCACTCCATACAGTTTGTCGTCTGCGTTCTCACTAGATTATCAGCCACGCCATACAGTTTGTCGTCTGCGTTCTCACTAGATTATCAGCCACGCCATACAGTTTGTCGTCTGCGTTCTCACTAGATTATCAGCCACGCCATACAGTTTGTCGTCTGCGTTCTCACTAGATTATCAGCACGCCATACAGTTTGTCGTCTGCGTTCTCACTAGATTATCAGCCACTCCATACAGTTTGTCGTCTGCGTTCTCACTAGATTATAAGCCACGCCATACAGTTTGTCGTCTGCGTTCTCACTAGATTATCAGCCACGCCATACAGTTTGTCGTCTGCGTTCTCACTAGATTATCAGCCACGCCATACAGTTTGTCGTCTGTGTTCTCACTAGATTATCAGCCACGCCATACAGTTTGTCGTCTGCGTTCTCACTAGATTATCAGCCACGCCATACAGTTTGTCTTCTGCATTCTCACTAGATTGGGATTTCGGATTCTCTAATAAAGGTAGCCGTCTGCCTCAGATTATCAGCCACGCCATACAGTTTGTCTTGGACTGGGGGCAGTTCTATAGGATTTAATTCCTATTATTTCTGCTTCCCAGTTTGTGCCGACCTCTTCCGGCAGTAAGTTTTGGCCACCCTCGTGATGGTAGGTCTTACATTCTTACTGCGTGGCTAAATCTCAGAGGCAGATTGGCGACCGTAGAATCCATTATCCATTCTCATTGTGAGTGTCGTTGCACCATGTTATGCGCCTTACGGCCTGGTGTATCCGTTTTCTGCAAGCATTTGTTTCGGGTTAGCATTCCCTATGAAGTTTATACAAGAGACAACATTGAATATATAAACAATATTTCAAGCGAACAAAAGGAAGGAAGGATACAGAGACAACATTGAATATATAGACAATATTTCAAGCGAACGAAAGGACGGAAGGATACAAGAGACAACATTGAATATATAGACAATATTTCAAGCGAACAAAAGGAAGGAATGATACAAGAGACAACATTGAATATATAGACAATATTTCAAGCGAACAAAAGGAAGGAATGAAGGAAAGACATACTGTCGTTTCCCTTGATAGTATCCTTGAACACGCTCCATTTGGTCGGATCCTTTGATGATAATATTGCATCTATAAACATTCCAGCTCTTCTTCTTTCTTCTTCTGGTTGCTAGAAAGCAAGATCTTGCCCTGATCGTCTTCTGAAAAGTCAGTACAAAATGTATGTAAGTAATAGTGGATTCGGTGAATACGGAGGCAATCTTCTTCTTCTTTGCGTTCGTTCTTTACGACCAATTTTAATCACTCTTTGTGATATGTTTGATCTTTGCCAAGAACGGGTTTGGTTTGGGCGATGCATATATGCGGGTTACTTCGGATAAGAGACATCCACTTCACAGGAACACTAATGATGTTAAGGGCACGAGAATCAAGCGTGGCATGTCGTTGATGGCCCAGGCTGAGAGAACGATTGGCCAGGTGACTACGGTTGCGACTCTCCAAAGGAAGAATGGATCCCAACAGATGGAAGCATGATGAACTATCTCAACGTTATCATTACTCTTGGAAGAGAATGTAGGGATTGGGGCAACATGAAGGCTGATCTCGCAGTTAAGCAGCTGATAGAAGATAATGCAAGGATGATGATGTTGTTGTATATACCGATGGGTCGGTTCAACGTGGTGAGAAATCCGGCTGGGGTTTCTTGGCTAATGCGCATGGTAGGGTTGTTGCAGAGCGAAGTGGGGCATACAGGACAACTACTTCTAGTATGAGGATGGAGGTTGAGGCCGTTACTGCTGCCCTCCATTGGATTTCTGGGACTTCATTTACTGGGGCAGTTGTTGTATCTGACTCTCAGTCGATGCTTACAAGATCCAGAAGGGCGGTTTCGGTATGAGTGGATGTCGTCATAGAAGTTTCTAACCTCCAGCGGCTTACGTGGATATACTGTCCTGGGCATGCGGTGTTTACGGTAATGAAGAGCGGACAGGCTTGCATCAACAGCATCGATTGTTGGGGAGTTGAAGATGGATAAGGGGATATTCTTCGGTCTCTTCGAGACTCTCTGTTGGATGAGGACACTAAAATCGATGTTGAATCGATCAAGCAATTTAAGCAGTTTGGAATTACCCTTTGTTCAAGTCGAACTGGATGCCTGAGAGGCAGAGTGAGAGGTGTGTTTAATCAGCGAGCCACAGGAACCATCAGTATGCATACTCTTCGATATCTGTTGGGGAGACTGAGCACCTATGGGTTTGCCGGAGTGCAATGACGTCAGTTTAGTAACCAATAACCAATAAACCAAGAACGGGTATACGTTGCACATTGGTTTGGTAGGCCCCTAAACGCATAGACTTCACACGTTTAGGACATGTGCATCCGATTTCAGCCCAACTCCTTAGTCGCCTCTTACGACATGCATGGCAGGTAACAGTGGTTCTATTCTTTACACCCCAAATTTGCTGGTAACCACTCGGACGGCAAGTAATAGTGGATTGATAGTACAAAATGTATGCATGTAATAGTGGATTGATAGTACAAAATGTATGCATGTAATAGTGGATAGATAGTACAAAATGTATGCATGTAATAGTGGATTGATAGTACAAAATGTATGCATGTAATAGTGGATTGATAATACAAAATGTATGCATGTAATAGTGGATTGATAGTACAAAATGTATGCATGTAATAGTTGATTGATAGTACAAAATGTATGCATGTAATAGTGGATTGATAGTACAAAATGTATGCAAGTAATAGTGGATTGATAGTACAAAATGTATGCATGTAATAGTGGATTGATAGTACAAAATGTATGCATGTAATAGTGGATTGATAGTACAAAATGTATGCATGTAATAGTGGATTGATAATACAAAATGTATGCATGTAATAGTGGATTGATAATACAAAATGTATGCAAGTAATAGTGGATTGATAGTACAAAATGTATGCATGTAATAGTGGATTGATAGTACAAAACTAATACAAGTAATAGTGGATTGATAGTACAAAATGTATGCATGTAATAGTGGATTGATAGTACAAAATGTATGCATGTAATAGTGGATTGATAATACAAAATGTATGCATGTAATAGTGGATTGATAATACAAAATGTATGCATGTAATAGTGGATTGATAGTACAAATATAAAAGTAATAGTGGATTGATAGTACAAATATAAAAGTAATTAGAAATTCGTCTTCTTTATCATCTTCTTTAAACGCTCCAAATTGACCACTTGCTGAAGCCACTATATTCACAAAATAGATGAGACTGCAGTAAAACTATTTGATTGGCAAAACACGTAATCACAAATTACTGTAGTTTTTTCAAATTACAAAAGCAATGATAAAATACAGCAACGTTTCGACCAACAAGGCCTTTATCAAGCAAACGAACAACAGGAGTGACAAATTTAAAAAACAAATGGACGACCAAATACAAACGTTTCTAATGAAAATCTGGGAATAAAAACGAATAAATGTAACACAAAAAAAACACACATAAAACTAGAAATAGAACGGAAGAGAAACAAGGAAAATTTAGTAAATATATAACTTGAATACATGCAACATATACCCATATAGATTACAAAGCATGGGAAGAGAAAGTACTAAGAAGCATAAGAATGTAATACGTTGAGCCCACGTAGTCGCAAGGTACCATACAAAGAAATCAACCGATTCTCCAGAGCAAATCGACTACGATCATCCGAGGAACATGATCGGATGGCTGTGACCTAGACATCATGAGCTCCTAAAAGGCCTTATTGGTCGAAACGTTGCTGTATTTTGTCATTGTTTTTGTAATTTGTAAAACTACAGTACTTTGTGATTACGTGTTCTGAAGCCACAAATGTAGCGCAAGACAAATACAGAAAAACACGACACCGTGCAACAACTTGGTAGCAGTGTAACAACATAAGAAGAAGAACGAAGAACAAGGAGAAGACAAATAAAGAACAAGAAGACATATGCCAACCTGATAAAATGTCCTTGAAGGAAAATGAGTTGATCAGCATCTCCGTGACATTCAAGTTTTTTATGATATAAGCTCTGTGTTCTTTCAAAGCATCTTCAAATTCTGTAACGTTTTCGATTGGGCATGAATCCCTGCTCCAATAATGGCCAAAATATAAAACTATATTATATAAGTAATTTATTATAGAAATATAGCCAATATAGAGTTATTTATACATGGTGTAAAATAGCACATAAATAGTGTATCTTCTTCCTCTCTTCCCATTTACTTCTTCATACGCTCAGTGGTTCCGGGGCCCACATTTTGGGTGTAAGAATAGAGCCACTGTTACCTGCCATGCAGTAGTAAGAGGCGACTAGGGGGTTTGACTAAAATCGAATACATATGTTCCCTAAACATGTAGAAAGTCTATGCTTTTTAGGCCCAAAACCAATGTGCGAGCGTATCCCGTTCTTGGCAAAGATCAAACATGTCACAAAGAGTGATTAAAATTGGTCGTAAAGAACAAACGCATAGAAGAAGGCGGAGAGCATGTCTCGTAATGTGACCAACATAACTTAATTATCCTACATAAAACCCCAGGATATAAAAATGGTTTCTTTACTGTATTTTGGGTGTGTCAATTGGGGTCTTCCTATCGGACTACGGGTCCAGCTATATTTATGCCTTACCGTGACTAATTCAAGTTGAACACATTATTCTGTCAGCAAACTGTGTATCATGTCAATTGTTCTTTTTATTAACATTAAAATTCATTAGGTAGATTTTAAAATTAAAATTCCCTCCCAAAAAACAAAAGTTTTCTATATCTTCTAAATTACATTGAAAACTTGCCAGTGCTACGGAGTTCGTGCACTTCCGCTGAGATTTTCATTTGTAAGAAAGAGATCGGAGCACACATGATTACTAACCGAAGTGCAATGATGATGGTCAAATCTGTCAATCTATCAATCAATCAATCTATTTATTAACATGTTCTTTGAATAATTCATAATACAAGTAATATATTAAATCAATCACATTTTTTTTAAATATTAAATCGAATCATATATAATGGCTCATGTCCTTTTAAAAAATTTTACCACAAGACATATACTGTCTGACAACCCTTTGGGTAATGTCATTGTCTTAACTCATTCGTCCTTTCAAGCTGGTATACGGGCTCTCATATTAAAACATACCACAAACCAGTACACTGTCTAACAAGCAAGGTAATGTTTCAGTTTCAGTTTGGAATATCTTCATTGCACTCCGGACATGTCCCGGGTTGCTCCGATCTCTTCGCAATATCTCCATCAGCGTCCAGCGACTGACCGTACCAGTTCTATTTTGATTGATGAGCCGACTCGTATCCTGTTGTACCGTTCTTTTCTTGCCACACCAATCTTCAAACCCATTTCCCTCGCAAACTATTAGTTGACTGGATTGGTTTAGATGAAGGTCTTCTCTGCGGCCACGCTTATGAGGGCTTTCCCGATGTCAGCTCTGTCCATTGGCTGGCCGTCTGATATAGCGGCAAACCAGCCAGCCTGTCTGCTCTCTCATTGCCAACGACACCCATGTGCCCCGGAACAAAGACAAGGGTAATTCTGCAAATTGTTGACGCCTGCAGTGATTCAGTCCATTGCCTGTGCACCGAACCGGCCTCCACCTTTCGGATCATACTCAATCAGTCACTCAAATTGCACGCATGAGTGTAGTTTTGTGACTCTGCCAAGTAGTGCATTGGTCACCGCCAGTCTCCATTGTCATGCTGCTTGTTGTCATACTGAATGACCACTGGCCTTGACCATTCTGCCACATGAGCTTTCAGAGAAGGCCCATGCAGACTTTTCGTGACGAACTACCGATCCATCTGTGTAGATCCCCAACGTCGTCTGTATGCAATTTTCATCGATGATGGCTTTGAGTCCGCATTCAACGCCGCGGGATTTCCTCTCTGCAACCTTTGTCAAATTTAATGATGGTTGAAAAAGTGGTCCAGTATATTGAGGCATCGGTATCCATTCTTCTCCATAGTCAATATTATTGAGCCCGCATACCAGCTGAACAGTATCTGCGGCACGGGCCAACCTGACTTGCCGCTTTAACCGATGTCCACCACTGGCGCTGAGCTGTTCATACAATGGGTGATCTTTTCTGGCACTTATTTTGAGATAGGCGTGCTCTGGCTATCTTGAGTCTATCCCTGGTTGGAAAATCCAGGAGAAACCTCATCGCCATACAGGGTGTATTCCTTGTGCAACCGAGGATGATGCGTATAGCTTCGTTCTGTATTCTCTCAAAGTCTTTCAATTTGCGTTTTGCTGACAGTGAGGATGGCCATTGCATATTCAATGGTGGAGAGGACCAATGTCTCAATGCAAGGTAATGTACATTGTCTTAACTCATTCCCTTTTAAGCTGGTGTAATGGGTTGGTATGTTTTTAAAATGATGGAAACCCGTATATCAGCAAAAGGCGAATGAGTTAAGACAGTGTACAGTACGGTGCCATGTCTTGCATGTAGAACAATATACACAGTGCCTTCCCTTTTAACAACCGGTCGCCCGAGTGTTCGGCCCAAATTGGGGTATACAGAACAGAACCACTGTTACCTGCCACGCATGTCGTAAGAGGCGACTAATGAGATTGGACGTGGGTCTAGCTACACCACACCGTAAAAAAGCACTAGATGGCTACAGAACGGGAAGCGAACCGAGTAA
>CM036762.1:52256906-52284406 GCA_020796225.1 Arion vulgaris | reverse complement strand
CCCGACTACCCAGCGTGATCGTAGCGTGTTGGACTACGGGTGACTAGCCCTCTATGAGTGTGGGTTCAATTCTACGGGCTGGCAGAAATGACACAGTTTCCCCAGATTCACGGTGTTCGTGGCACCGAACCGACGGGTTACGATGTCTATTGCACCAAGCCGAAGAGCTGAAAGCTCAAGTGCTTCTGGATCGGGTAAAAAGAAAAATGAATTGTATGACGGGTTTCACTATTCAGTCTTCTTCTGATTTCTTCATTTCTAATTTTGTTTCTTATTGTCAGAAATTCAAAGACAAATACAAGCCTTAAAAACTGTTTTTTCATAAAGTGCATCTTGGTTAGAAAACTTGTTCTTTATCTTGATATGTTGATGTTACTAACTGACTCTACAATTGAGATCAAAGAAAGCGTTTGTAAACAAACACAACATATATCTGATAATTCCTATCTTTATCTTTACGTTCACCAGTTATTCTTCTTCTTCTTCATTGAATGCTCATATCGACTAATTGTTAAACCAATCTTTGTGATTTATATGTGATCTGAAACTAAGAGCGATTGTATGTTGTGCCATTTATGCACATACAAGTAGGACAGCACATCCGATTTCTGCGACGTTTTTATTTACTATGGTAGTTTCCTAGGTCCCTACTCAGTCGCTTTACGACATGGCTTGTAGGTCGCAGTGTTACTAGTTGTTGCTTCCTTGCGAGCCCGGCACCACACAGGAGGAATTCCCAACAAGGTCTGAGATTTCTTTATGTCGATTCCACAAAAATTAGATTCATTCTCCTTCTTCTTCTTCGAAAGCTCCATATCGACTAATTAAACCATTCTTTGTGATTTGTATGTGATCTGAAACTAAGAGCGATTGTATGTTGTGCCAGTTATGTGCATACAAGTAGGCCAGCACATCCGATTCCTGCGATACTTTTTATTTACTAGGGTAGCTTCCTATGTCCCTACCGCAGTCACTTTCTACGACATATCTTGTAGGTTGCAGTGCTACTATTTTTGCTCCTTATTAGACCCGACAACACCCATGGGGTTCATCGGCTATGAATTTAGTTCATCATCATTCATTAATCTCTCCGCTCCTCGTGGAGCATAGGGCCTCAACAGTTGTTCGCCACTCTTCTCGGTCTCTGGCTGTTCTTTTTATGGTCTCCCAGGTCAATTGAGCACTCTTCAGCTCCTCAATAAGACCTCATCTTCAAGTCTGCTTAGGGTGTCCTCTTTTTCGTTTTCCCTGCAGGTTCCACTCGAGCACTGTCTAGTGACACTCGACTGTGTCTTCCGCAAGGTATGGCCTATCCATCTCCATCTTCTCCTCTTGACCTGTGTCATCATAGGCTCCTGCCCTGTTCTTATCCACAGATCCGTGTTTGTAACTCTATCATACCATCTCAATCTGAGAATCCGCCGCAAACATCCGTTGACAAAGGTTTGGATCTTATTTGTATTTGCCCTAGTGACTCGCCAAGTTTTCGAGCCATACAGCAACACCGACTTCACATTTGAGCTGAAAATCTTGAGCTTTGTTTTCGTGGAGATGGCAGCGGACTTCCACACCATGTGCAGGATCGCAAAGGCCTGTCGGGCCTTCCTATTCCTAGCATTAATGTCCTCATCTGTACCTCCTGATCTGCTGATCTTACTTCCAAGGTAGACAAATTCATCCACATCTTCTATGTCCCTTCCCTCAATCAGTATTGGATCTTGCTGTATGTTGTTGCTACGCATTATTTTAGTCTTCTCTTGACTGATTTTAAGACCGACTCGTTGTGCCGTTTGTGTCAGAGCATCCACTTTTTCCTGCATGTCTTGTAGTCTATGCGAAAGCAAGGCGAGATCTCCACAAGTCCAGGTCTACTAGCTTTGACATAAGTGTCCACTGTATGCCTTTTCCAGACATGGCGTAGGCTGTGCGTGTGACCCAATCAAGTAGCACCAAGAAGAGGAGGGGGGACAGCAAGCATCCCTGTCTAACACCAGTAGTGACCTGGAACTCCTCTGACAGTCTTCCATCATGAATAACCTGACAGGCAAACCAAACCCCTCATACAGCTGCCTGATGATGTCGACAGTCTTCCCCGCACCCCATAGTTATGAATTTAGTTACGGTGTCTAATATCACTGAGCCTCTGACTGATTTTTGCGTGAGACTTGCTGAAGTATCACTAGTGTCCCTTGCCATTCAGAGTAACCTTACTCAGATTTCAGAGACACTTGTAATTTAGATTTCCAAATACAGAACCACCGTTTCCTATAATCTAACCGCGTACCGTGTGCACACGAAAAATACAGGCAAAACCCAGGACCATACAATATAACAACAGAAGGAATAAAAGCAAACAGGCAAACTGGGTGTAGGCGTTTTAATAAAATTATTTCATGACATCTACTACACCGGATATATACCCAAAGATTTATTAGAATTCATTTGTATAGCACTACCAAAGCAGGTAGGAACAATAGAATGTGACGAACACTGCGCAATCAGCCTCATGAGTCACATAACAAAATTACTTTTCAGCATTATTATGAGAAGGGTAAGAAACAAAATAAGATCAGAAGTTAAGGAAGAACAATGTGGCTTTGTTGAACGCAGGGGAACAAGCAACGCAATATATACAATAAGAATAATAATGGAAAGATCAATAGAAACCAGTGGCGGCTGGTAGTCATTTTTCTTGGTGGGGCCAGACACAAATTTTCGGAAAAATCCTTGCTTTTGGAGTATTTTATTATTATTTGTCAGTTCCGGAAGTTTCCCCCTTTCGATTATTGGTGGGGCCAGGCCCCACTGGCTCTTAATGACGAGCCGCCCCTGATAGAAATAAAGTTGGACTTATACCTATGTTTCATAGACTACGCAAAAGTTTCGATAAAGTAAAACATGAAGAAATAATTAGATTGTAGAAAGTATAAATATTGATGGGAAAGATCTTAGACTGATCAAGAATTTGTACTGGCAACAAAGAGCAGCCATTAGACTAGAGAGTAAGATTGGAATCTATCAGGCGATACAGTTAGGAGTACGGCAAGGGTGCGTACTCTCACCAGACCTATTCAACTTATATAGCGAAAACATCATGAGATCTGTAAAAGAAAAGACAGGAATAGCAGTCGGAGGACAAAATATAAACAACCTAAGATACGCTGATGACACAATTCTCATGGCTACAAATGAACAAGATCTACAAGACTTGATAGACATATTAGTGAGAGAAAGTGAAAAGAAAGGATTAAGCATGAATATAAACAGAAGTTATGGTTGTCTCCAAGAAACAGGAAACACCAATTGGTAATATCACAATAAATAACAACAACACCGAAACAAGTACATCGATTCAAGTACCTGGGAACATTTCCAACATCAGATGGAAGATGTAAAACAAAGATTTGGAGTAGAATAGCTCAAGAGATAGCAACTTTTATGAAAATTAAGAAACATACTTTTCGTGAATTCACTACCAATAACACTGCGGAAACGAGTACTCCGGTATTATATTGAACCAATACTCATGTATGGCAGCGAATTTTGGACAATGAACAAGTAATCAATAAGATGGTTGGAAGCCACTGAGATGTGGTTTTACAGAAGAATGTTGAAAATGCAATGGTAAGCGAAAGAACAAATGATGAGGTTTTAAATCAGGCCTGCACATAAAAAAACATCACAAGAATAAGAATCAGACAATCAAGGTTCTTCTGGCATATAATGTGAAGAGGAGGTTTAGAACATTTGGTGACAACAGGTAAAATTCAGGAAGGAGAGATCGTGGAAGACAGAGGGAGAAGATATTGTATGGTCTGACATCGTGGTTCAACACAAGATCGACGTCAGAACTGCTTACCTGCACCAAGGAGAGAGAGTTGTAGAGAGACATGATCGCCTACGCCGACAGACAGGGCACTGGATTGATTGACCATGTGCACATCGATAATTTTTTTCTGAACTAGCCTCGAACCCGGAATTTGCACGTCAATTTATCACTAGATCAACGTGTTACCAACTCCACTATTGTAGATCATACAACTTCATTTGGGGTCAAAGGTGTAAGGAAAGTACGGCGCGCCAGATTAGTGAGCTGGCACTAATCCCCTGCCCTCACCTTCACGTGGCGACCCTGGTAACAGACGGTAGTTCCGGTCTGGCTAAGTGGGTAGGTGTCGTGGGAGAGCTACTCTGAAGCAAGTAGAGATGCAATGGTAGTCCCACTAGATGGGATCCGCTCGCAACACAGACGAGCGAACTCCAAGAGTGACTTTTAATGCTCACCTCTCCCGGCCGATGGAAAAAGATAGAAATATGAACGTGGAACCGCGCGTGATGAAACTCGGAGCCCCCTCATGCTCTCTCTTGAGCCGCGTCTCTTGAGTCGTTGAGTATGCTGGGGGTCGAGTTGAGCCGCCCGTTGGTCCACATAGGTCAAAACTCTCGCTCAAAGCCAACGAAGAGACGTTACCCGCGTGTGGCGAAATTCGGAGCCCGCGCATACTCTCTCTTGAGCCGCCCCTCTCCCTAGCCGATGAGTATGCTGGGTGTCGAGTTGAGCCGCACATTGGTCCACATAGGTCAAAACGCTGGCCCCCATCACAGAGATGGGGGCACGACTCAAAACCTTCGAAGAAACGTCGACCCGCACGGAGCGAAATTCGGAGTCCGCACATGTTCTCTCTTGAACCCTCTCTCTTGAGCCGATGAGCATGTTGGGAGTCGAGTTGAGCTGCACATGTTCTCTATTGAACCCTCTCTCTTGAGCCGATGAGCATGTTGGGAGTCAAGTTGAGCTGCACATGTTATCTCTTGAACCCTCTCTCTTGAGCCGATGAGCATGTTGGGAGTCGAGTTGAGATGCACATGTTCTCTCTTGAACCCTCTCTCTTGAGCCGATGAGCATGTTGGGAGTCGAGTTGAGCTGCACATGTTCTCTCTTGAACCCTCTCTCTTGAGCCGATGAGCATGTTGGGAGTCGAGTTGAGCTGCACATGTTCTCTCTTGAACCCTCTCTCTTGAGCCGATGAGCATGTTGGGAGTCGAGTTGAGCTGCACATGTTCTCTCTTGAACCCTCTCTCTTGAGCCGATGAGCATGTTGGGAGTCGAGTTGAGCGCACATGTTCTCTCTTGAACCTCTCTCTTGAGCGATGAGCATGTTGGGAGTCGAGTTGAGCACACATGTTCTCTCTTGAACCTCTCTCTTGAGCCGATGAGCATGCTGGGAGTCGAGTTAAGCCGCACATCTTCTCTCTTGAACCCTCTCTCTTGAGCCGATGAGCATGCTGGGAGTCGAGTTGAGCCGCACATGTTCTCTCTTGAACCCTCTCTCTTGAGCCGATGAGCATGTTGGGAGTCGAGTTGAGCCGCACATGTTCTCTCTTGAACCCTCTCTCTTGAGCCGATGAGCATGTTGGGAGTCGAGTTGAGCTGCACATGTTCTCTCTTGAACCCTCTCTCTTGAGCCGATGAGCATGTTGGGAGTCGAGTTGAGCCGCACATGTTCTCTCTTGAACCCTCTCTCTTGAGCCGATGAGCATGTTGGGAGTCGAGTTGAGCTGCACATGTTCTCTCTTGAACCCTCTCTCTTGAGCCGATGAGCATGTTGGGAGTCGAGTTGAGCCGCACATGTTCTCTCTTGAACCCTCTCTCTTGAGCCGATGAGCATGTTGGGAGTCGAGTTGAGCTGCACATGTTCTCTCTTGAACCCTCTCTCTTGAGCCGATGAGCATGTTGGGAGTCGAGTTGAGCCGCACATGTTCTCTCTTAAACCCCTCTCTCTTGAGCCGATGAGCATGTTGGGAGTCGAGTTGAGCTGCACATGTTCTCTCTTAAACCCCTCTCTCTGAGCCGATGAGCATGTTGGGAGTCGAGTTGAGCTGCACATGTTCTCTCTTGAACCCTCTCTCTTGAGCTGATGAGCATGTTGGGAGTCGAGTTGAGCTGCACATGTTCTCTCTTGAACCCTCTCTCTTGAGCCGATGAGCATGTTGGGAGTCGAGTTGAGCCGCACATGTTCTCTCTTGAACCCTCTCTCTTGAGCCGATGAGCATGTTGGGAGTCGAGTTGAGCTGCACATGTTCTCTTTGAACCTCTCTCTTGAGCCGATGAGCATGTTGGGAGTCGAGTTGAGCCGCACATGTCTCTCTTGAATTCTCTCTTGAGCCGATGAGCATGTTGGTAGTCGAGTTGAGCTGCACATGTTCTCTCTTGAACCCTCTCTCTTGAGCCGATGAGCATGCTGGGAATCAAGTTGAGCTGCACATGTTCTCTCTTGAACCCTCTCTCTTGAGCCGATGAGCATGTTGGGAGTCAAGTTGAGCTGCACATGTTCTCTCTTAAACCCCTCTCTTGAGCCGATGAGCATGTTGGGAGTCAAGTTGAGCTGCACATGTTCTCTCTTGAACCCTCTCTCTTGAGCCGATGAGCATGTTGGGAGTCAAGTTGAGCTGCACATGTTCTCTCTTGAATCCTCTCTCTTGAGCCGATGAGCATGTTGGGAGTCGAGTTGAGCTGCACATGTTCTCTCTTGAACCCTCTCTCTTGAGCCGATGAGCATGTTGGGAGTCGAGTTGAGCTGCACATGTTCTCTTGAACCTCTCTCTGAGCCGATGAGCATGTTGGGAGTCAGTTGAGCTGCACATGTTCTCTCTGAACCCTCTCTGAGCTGATGAGCATGTTGGGAGTCAAGTTGAGCTGCACATGTTCTCTCTTGAACCCTCTCTCTTGAGCCGATGAGCATGTTGGGAGTCAAGTTGAGCTGCACATGTTCTCTCTTGAACCCTCTCTCTTGAGCCGATGAGCATGTTGGGAGTCAAGTTGAGCTGCACATGTTCTCTCTTGAACCCTCTCTCTGAGCCGATGAGCATGTTGGGAGTCGAGTTGAGCGCACATGTTCTCTCTGAACCCTCTCTTGAGCCGATGAGCATGTTGGGAGTCAAGTTGAGCCGCACATGTTCTCTCTTGAACCCTCTCTCTTGAGCCGATGAGCATGTTGGGAGTCAAATTGAGCTGCACATGTTCTCTCTGAACCTCTCTTGAGCCGATGAGCATGTTGGGAGTCGAGTTGAGCTGCACATGTTCTCTCTTGAACCCTCTCTCTTGAGCCGATGAGCATGTTGGGAGTCGAGTTGAGCTGCACATGTTCTCTCTTGAACCCTCTCTCTTGAGCCAATGAGCATGTTGGGAGTCAAGTTGAGCTGCACATGTTCTCTCTTGAATCCTCTCTCTTGAGCCGATGAGCATGTTGGGAGTCGAGTTGAGCTGCACATGTTCTCTATTGAACCCTCTCTCTTGAGCCGATGAGCATGTTGGGAGTCGAGTTGAGCGCACATGTTCTTCTTGAACCCTCTCTTGAGCCGATGAGCAAGTTGGGAGTCGGTTGAGCTGCACATGTTCTCTTGAACCTCTCTCTTGAGCCGATGAGCATGTTGGGAGTCAAGTTGAGCTGCACATGTTCTCTCTTGAACCCTCTCTCTTGAGCCGATGAGCAAGTTGGGAGTCAAGTTGAGCTGCACATGTTCTCTCTTGAACCCTCTCTCTTGAGCCGATGAGCAAGTTGGGAGTCGAGTTGAGCTGCACATGTTCTCTCTTGAACCCTCTCTCTTGAGCCGATGAGCAAGTTGGGAGTCAAGTTGAGCTGCACATGTTCTCTCTTGAACCTCTCTCTTGAGCCGATGAGCATGTTGGGAGTCAGTTGAGCTGCACATGTTCTCTCTTGAACCCTCTCTCTTGAGCCGATGAGCATGTTGGGAGTCAAGTTGAGCTGCACATGTTCTCTCTTGAACCCTCTCTCTTGAGCCGATGAGCATGTTGGGAGTCAAGTTGAGCTGCACATGTTCTCTCTTGAACCTCTCTCTGAGCCGATGAGCATGTTGGGAGTCGAGTTGAGCCGCACATGTTCTCTCTTGAACCCTCTCTCTTGAGCCGATGAGCATGTTGGGAGTCAAGTTGAGCCGCACATGTTCTCTCTTGAACCCTCTCTCTTGAGCCGATGAGCATGTTGGGAGTCAAGTTGAGCTGCACATGTTCTCTCTTGAACCCTCTCTTGAGCCGATGAGCATGTTGGGAGTCAGTTGAGCTGCACATGTTCTCTCTTGAACCCTCTCTCTTGAGCCGATGAGCATGTTGGGAGTCGAGTTGAGCCGCACATGTTCTCTCTTGAACCCTCTCTTGAGCTGATGAGCATGTTGGGAGTCAAGTTGAGCGCACATGTTCTCTCTGAACCCTCTCTTGAGCCGATGAGCATGTTGGGAGTCAAATTGAGCTGCACATGTTCTCTCTGAACCTCTCTCTTGAGCCGATGAGCATGTTGGGAGTCGAGTTGAGCTGCACATGTTCTCTCTTGAACCTCTCTCTGAGCCGATGAGCATGTTGGGAGTCGAGTTGAGCTGCACATGTTCTCTCTTAAACCCCTCTCTTGAGCCAATGAGCATGTTGGGAGTCAAGTTGAGCTGCACATGTTCTCTCTTGAACCCTCTCTCTTGAGCCGATGAGCATGTTGGGAGTCGAGTTGAGCTGCACATGTTCTCTCTTGAACCCTCTCTCTTGAGCCGATGAGCATGTTGGGAGTCGAGTTGAGCCGCACATGTTCTCTCTTGAACCCTCTCTCTTGAGCCGATGAGCAAGTTGGGAGTCGAGTTGAGCTGCACATGTTCTCTCTTGAACCCTCTCTCTTGAGCCGATGAGCATGTTGGGAGTCAAGTTGAGCTGCACATGTTCTCTCTTGAACCCTCTCTCTTGAGCCGATGAGCAAGTTGGGAGTCAAGTTGAGCTGCACATGTTCTCTCTTGAACCCTCTCTCTTGAGCCGATGAGCAAGTTGGGAGTCGAGTTGAGCTGCACATGTTCTCTCTTGAACCCTCTCTCTTGAGCCGATGAGCAAGTTGGGAGTCAAGTTGAGCTGCACATGTTCTCTCTTGAATCCTCTCTCTTGAGCCGATGAGCATGTTGGGAGTCGAGTTGAGCTGCACATGTTCTCTCTTGAACCCTATCTCTTGAGCCGATGAGCATGCTGGGAGTCGAGTTGAGCTGCACATGTTCTCTCTTGAATCCTCTCTCTTGAGCCGATGAGCATGTTGGGAGTCGAGTTGAGCTGCACATGTTCTCTCTTGAACCCTCTCTCTTTAGCCGATGAGCATGTTGGGAGTCGAGTTGAGCCGCACATGTTCTCTCTTGAACCCTCTCTCTTGAGCCGATGAGCATGCTGGTAGTCGAGTTGAGCCGCACATGTTCTCTCTTGAACCCTCTCTTGAGCCGATGAGCATGCTGGGAGTCGAGTTGAGCTGCACATGTTCTCTCTTGAATCCTCTCTCTTGAGCCGATGAGCATGCTGGGAGTCGAGTTGAGCTGCACATGTTCTCTCTTGAATCCTCTCTCTTGAGCCGATGAGCATGTTGGGAGTCGAGTTGAGCTGCACATGTTCTCTCTTGAACCCTCTCTCTTGAGCCGATGAGCATGCTGGGAGTCGAGTTGAGCTGCACATGTTCTCTCTTGAATCCTCTCTCTTGAGCCGATGAGCATGTTGGGAGTCGAGTTGAGCTGCACATGTTCTCTCTTGAACCCTCTCTCTTGAGCCGATGAGCATGTTGGGAGTCGAGTTGAGCTGCACATGTTCTCTCTGAACCCTCTCTTTTGAGCCGATGAGCAAGTTGGGAGTCGAGTTGAGCTGCACATGTTCTCTCTTGAACCCTCTCTTGAGCTGATGAGCAAGTTGGGAGTCAAGTTTAGCTGCACATGTTCTCTCTTGAACCCTCTCTCTTGAGCCGATGAGCATGTTGGGAGTCGAGTTGAGCCGCACAT
Organism: Arion vulgaris; assembly: GCA_020796225.1. Lineage (NCBI taxonomy): Eukaryota > Metazoa > Mollusca > Gastropoda > Stylommatophora > Arionidae > Arion > Arion vulgaris. Next base: position 52,274,605 of record CM036762.1, on the reverse strand, counting down.
GTTCTCTCTTGAACACTCTCTCTTGAGCCGATGAGCATGTTGGGAGTCGAGTTGAGCTGCACATGTTCTCTCTTGAACCCTCTCTCTTTAGCCGATGAGCATGTTGGGAGTCGAGTTGAGCCGCACATGTTCTCTCTTGAACCCTCTCTCTTGAGCCGATGAGCATGCTGGTAGTCGAGTTGAGCCGCACATGTTCTCTCTTGAACCTCTCTCTTGAGCCGATGAGCATGCTGGGAGTCGAGTTGAGCTGCACATGTTCTCTCTTGAATCCTCTCTCTTGAGCCGATGAGCATGTTGGGAGTCGAGTTGAGCTGCACATGTTCTCTCTTGAACCCTCTCTCTTGAGCCGATGAGCATGTTGGGAGTCGAGTTGAGCTGCACATGTTCTCTCTTGAACCCTCTCTCTTGAGCCGATGAGCATGCTGGGAGTCGAGTTGAGCTGCACATGTTCTCTCTGAACCTCTCTCTTGAGCCGATGAGCATGCTGGGAGTCGAGTTGAGCTGCACATGTTCTCTTTTGAACCCTCTCTTGAGCCGATGAGCATGTTGGGAGTCGAGTTGAGCCGCACATGTTCTCTCTTGAACCCTCTCTCTTGAGCCGATGAGCATGTTGGGAGTCGAGTTGAGCTGCACATGTTATCTCTTGAACCCTCTCTCTTGAGCCGATGAGCATGTTGGGAGTCGAGTTGAGCCGCACATGTTCTCTCTTGAACACTCTCTCTTGAGCCGATGAGCATGTTGGGAGTCGAGTTGAGCTGCACATGTTCTCTCTTAAACCCCTCTCTTGAGCCGATGAGCATGTTGGGAGTCGAGTTGAGCTGCACATGTTCTCTCTTGAACCCTCTCTCTTGAGCCGATGAGCATGTTGGGAGTCGAGTTGAGCCACAAATGTTCTCTCTTGAACCCTCTCTCTTGAGCCGATGAGCATGTTGGGAGTCGAGTTGAGTTGCACATGTTCTCTCTTGAATCCTCTCTCTTGAGCCGATGAGCATGTTGGGAGTCGAGTTGAGTTGCACATGTTCTCTCTTGAATCCTCTCTCTTGAGCCGATGAGCATGTTGGGAGTCGAGTTGAGCTGCACATGTTCTCTCTTGAACCCTCTCTCTTGAGCCGATGAGCATGCTGGGAGTCGAGTTGAGCTGCACATGTTCTCTTGAACCTCTCTCTTGAGCCGATGAGCATGTTGGGAGTCAAGTTGAGCTGCACATGTTCTCTCTTAAACCCCTCTCTTGAGCCGATGAGCATGTTGGGAGTCAAGTTGAGCTGCACATGTTCTCTCTTCAACCCTCTCTCATGAGCCGATGAGCATGTTGGGAGTCGAGTTGAGCTGAATATGTTCTCTCTTGAACCCTCTCTCTTGAGCCGATGAGCATGTTGGGAGTCGAGTTGAGCTGCACATGTTCTCTCTTGAACCCTCTCTCTTGAGCCGATGAGCATGTTGGGAGTCAAGTTGAGCTGCACATGTTCTCTCTTGAACCTCTCTCTGAGCCGATGAGCATGTTGGGAGTCAAGTTGAGCTGCACATGTTCTCTCTTGAACCCTCTCTCTTGAGCCGATGAGCATGTTGGGAGTCAAGTTGAGCTGCACATGTTCTCTCTTGAACCCTCTCTCTTTAGCCGATGAGCATGTTGGGAGTCGAGTTGAGCTGCACATGTTCTCTCTGAACCCTCTTCTTGAGCCGATGAGCATGTTGGGAGTCGAGTTGAGCTGCACATGTTCTCTCTTGAACCCTCTCTTGAGCCGATGAGCATGCTGGGAGTCGAGTTGAGCTGCACATGTTCTCTCTTGAACCCTCTCTCTTGAGCCAATGAGCATGCTGGGAGTCGAGTTGAGCTGCACATGTTCTCTCTTGAACCTCTCTCTTGAACCCTCTCTCTTGAGCCGATGAGCATGTTGGGAGTCGAGTTGAGCTGCACATGTTCTCTTGAACCTCTCTCTTGAACCTCTCTCTTGAACCCTCTCTCTTGAACCCTCTCTCTTGAGCCGATGAGCATGTTGGGAGTCGAGTTGAGCTGCACATGTTCTCTCTTGAACCTCTCTTGAACCTCTCTTGAACCCTCTCTCTGAACCCTCTCTTGAACCCTCTCTCTTGAACCCTCTCTCTTGAGCCGATGAGCATGTTGGGAGTCGAGTTGAGCCGATGAGCATGTTGGGAGTCAAGTTGAGCCGATGAGCATGCTGGGAGTCGATGAACATGCTGGGAGTCGATGAGCATGCTGGGAGTCGATGAGCATGTTGGGAGTCGATGAGCATGCTGGGAGTCGATGAGCATGCTGGGAGTCGATGAGCATGTTGGGAGTCGATGAGCATGCTGGGAGTCGATGAGCATGCTGGGAGCCGATGAGCATGCTGGGAGCCGATGAGCATGCTGGGAGTCGAGTTGAGCTGCGCGTGGGTCCACGGTAGGAATTGACAGAAATGGTGAGGTAGGCACCAGGACAGAGCGTGCACGCATGCGAGCGATGTACGGGTGGGCCCTCAGGTGGCGAAACCCATGACCCCAACACAGGGGTGGGAGACCGGGTTGAGTTACAGGCGGCGAAAATCCAGGCAAATGGAAGCACGATACGGAAGGCACGAAAAATGTGAGTACGGCGAGAACTGATGGTGACCAGGCACCAGGGCAGAGCACGCAAACACGCTGGCGATGCCACAGTGGGCCCCACCGAGGGGCAGGCGAGCATGGCACGGCCTGCATGGAAGGCACGGCACGGCAAGAGAGACAGGCACGGCAAGCCAGGCAGGCACGGCAAGCGCTGTAGGCGCGGCAGGCACGAGGGTGTGCGTCCCACCCAAATGTGCAGAACAACTGAAAGCCCAGCAGAGGTAAGCCAGGCGCGCGTTTCGCTCGAGGGAACTATGCTGCCTTGTAGTTTGATCGGGGACAACTAAAGACTAGCGGAGCAAACCGTACACAAACTGACGGGCGGCAAACCAAGGTGTCCATTAAAGGTGTTTTGTTGGGCAGATGACACTCATAAGCCCTGGAGGGCATGCCGTCTAAGGGTCGCTGCCCTAAAAGAAAATGACTACCTGCTTCCCTGTGGTTTGGCTGGGACAGCAAAAGGCTATCGGAGAGCGAACTGCACACAATCGCTGGTTGAAATCGAACACACCACCGAAGGATAAGCAGCTGAGCTCCAATAGGTACTGAATGCTGTAGCACGTACATCACGTTCTGATGTTTGGCTGTTTATATATCACAATAGAATGATAAAAACGGCTTAAGAACGATCGCGACAGAGAGAGAGAGAGAGGAGAGAGAGTACCTTCATTCACATATATGGAAGCTCAAATTCCCAACTTCTTCTTCTGCGAACGCCGCATATCGACCACTTCCCAACAAGGTCTGAGATTTCTTTATGTTGAGTCTACAAAAATTAGAATCCTAAACTTAACATTTCCTGACGATAGCTTTAGCAAAACGGACTTTAAAATATTAATAATAATATAATAATAATTCCTCTGGTACCGTTATACGTTACATAGGGCTGCAAGCAGTTTCTCCATACCTCTCTATCCTGTGCAACTCTCTCAATTTCTCCTTGGAACTTTGACTGATATTTCTTGCCTCTATCAGCAAATCTCGTTTCAGGTCTCATCTAGGTTGTCCTCTTTCTTGAACCTTTGCATCCCATTTCAATGCCTGCTTTGATATTCGTTGATCATTTCTCCTCAAGGTGTGTCCAACATATCTCCATCTTCTTTTCTTATAACAGTTGTCACTAGTGGTTGACCAGACATGTCTCTGATTTCATCACTTCTTCTGAATTCGTTCCATTTCATATTCATTATTTTTTCATAGAGATCTATTTTCAAATGCATTCAACTTGCTTTCTATATCTTTAGTCATTTTCCAACACTCGCTGTCATATGTTAGGATTGATACAACATTTGAATTGAAAATTCGTAATTTAGTTTTAATACTATATAACCTAAGTTCCATATTTTATTTAGACTTTAAAACTGATGTGGGTCAAATGCGCATAGGGACAACGTCGCGCAAGGATTAGTGTACTGGCACTAATCAAGATCCTACCCCACCTCCACGTGGTGACCCTGGCAATAGACAACGGTTCCTGTCTGGCTAAGCGGGTAGGGATCGAGGGAGAGCAACAGGTAGTGGTAGTAGTGCAAACACGGAAAAGTAATGCAGAACCAAATCCTGAACAAAATGAACGTATCTCCTGGCCGTTGTCCGATGAAAAGTTGCCCAAATAGTTGCTGAAACGTACGAAACAGTAGTGTACGAGTCGTCTGTGAACGAATCCCAACTCCCCGGAGTAAATGGTCGCAAATAATTGCCAGCTGTGGGCAGAATCAATGAGAGCGAAGCGTAACAAATCAAAGGTCTCGGCAAGAGTCTCTGAAAACACTGTAACGTATCGTGTCGACACATAGGAAGATTTCGGTAAACTCCATACAAGAGGCCAAGCACAGATAAAGCTCTTGGGTGAAGTTGGCCTAGCGCAAATCCTAAAGTTGCATTTTAGCGTCTAACGAAACTGCCTTCCCTTTAACAACCAGGCACGGTACTGTTGTTCTCACAACTAACATCCCCGGAAAACTCAGAGCGAGTGATGTTTGGCGAGCGCAAAATCTATGTTGCACTGATAGCACCTAGCGAAATGACCTCTAAATTATTTTTTGCTAGCCCCAGTCCAGGTGTCCCGGGACCAGGGAAATGCAGAGTAGTAACTGCAAATTCAAATGCCGACAATGTCTCTGAAAGGCTGAGAATGTTCCTTACTCCGGAATAAATTCAAAGTGGTCTAGTAAAGTAAGGCTGAAAATGTAAAGATTTGACAGGCTGTCCAAATCCAAACATTGGCGAATGCCGACACTTTACACGGTTTGTTAGAGTAAGACCTCTGTCCCAGGATAATCTTATGTGCCCCAAAAGACTAAGAAATGTTCATAATCCGGAACGACCTCACAGTCAGAAAGGACGCACAGTGTAGGTTCACTGTTTGACGTAGATCACAAAACCCAAATATACGACAAAATGATGATCGTAAAGGCGTAGATCCAAGCCAAAATATACGACACAACGGATCGTTCTAGGGCAAGTTACCCTAGTAAATAAACAGCTGGCGAAACCGGATGTGCTGGCCTAGTCACCATGGGCGCATAATTGGCACAACGTAAAAATACGTTCTTGTCAAAGATCAATTATATATCACAATAAGAATGATAAAATTGGCCGCGAAGAACGAACGCAAAAAGGAAAAGAAAAGCTGATGTTGCTTTGACAGTTTCTAGAATAATAATTTTTTTTTAAAAACACTTCATGTGCAATCAAAATTGCTACTTAAGTAGGTGAACTGCTCTGTTATTTTTATAATTTTAGAATATTATCACTTAAAATATTTGCACTAACAAAATCCCATTCTATAAATGGCTAACAAGTGGTTATGCGCAATACAATTTTCTGTAACTTGAAGCTAGAGGATTTTCAGAGAAAATATTTAAATATAGGTGAAAATGCAATCGTCATAATAAATGCTTGTTGACCTAACCTTTTAAACATATTCTAAATATGCAGTCATATTTACATATTTTATTAACTGAATCTTAATGTATAGAAGTTCTAAAATTGAAACTAAAACTTGTTAGTCATTGTAAACCAGATCTGGAAAGTTGTGTCATTAAGTCAACAAATGTAACACCTAATTCAATCTTGAATAAGAATTAGTTTCACGATTAAGGATTGACTTCACTGAACGAGATTTCCCAATATGGTTCCGTTCTTTTCTCAGAACCAGTACACCACCTTCGAAGAGTATTTGTCACAGAACAAACACACAGGCGATCGTGTCAATAAAACTCGTTAAATTCGGTCTAATAAAAAAAACCCATTTCCCGCATCCTTTTCATGCCTTAGGGTAAGAAGTTACTTCATATTTCTAGTCCCTAGTGTGCAGGAAGGGAATTGGAGGGTCATATACGCTCCTCACATGTGATACATCAAGTGCAGGATTGAATCCACAACCCACTTGTGTTCGAGTCGACAGGCAAAACGCTTATGCATTACTCTAATCAGTGGCGGTTGTCATTAGGCCAGTGGCCCTTACCAAAAATAAGGTGTAACGTGTATTTATTATTTTATACATTAAAATATAACCTAACCGAAACGTGATATATCCGAAAATTTCGGTCTGGCCCACCAACAAAATGATCACGAGCCGCCACTAACGCCAATCCTTTCCATTAAATTATAACACCACCTCGAAATAGTTATTCTTTATTTGTATATGTTTTCCGATTGCATTTATCGCCATTAATATGGTTTTGTTTGCGTTGATCTTTTGTTCGGTGTATTTTCCTATTTCTGTAGCTTCAGCAACCATCCCAGGGATCTCATGAAACAATTGAATATGAGACTCAGTCCGGATTCGAACTCACAACCTTCAGAACGACAAGCAAACGTATCAAAAACTTGGCTACAAAAATCTCCATTAGCAAGTTTTGAAGTTGACTGTGCCACCAAAGGATCTGTCCGAATTGTTATGATATCAGATAAGTAGTGTCGAGTAACCTTAGTATCTATTAGTATTAAATTGTGCACTTTATTACTAATATAATAAAAGACTGCAGCAAAACTTTATAGATACATATATATAGAGAGAGAAGAGATGTTGCTCGTCATTATTGGCCAGTGGGGTCGGGCCCACTAAAATAATGTATAACGTGTGTTTATTATTTTATAAATTAAAATATAGCAACCAAAACCATGATTTATCCGGAAAAAATGTCAGCCCACCAACAAAATGATCACGAGCAGCCACTGTATACATATATATATATTCTTCTTCTTCTTTGTCGTCACACTGCTACCGGGTTGTTGCCCAGTGTCGTCACACTGCTACCGGGTTGTTACCCAGTGTCGTCACACTGCTACCGGGTTGTTGCCCAGTGTCGTGGTTTTCTGTTTTGTCTTGCGCTGTTCTGTGGCTTGTGTGATTGTTATCTTTGCTCTTTCACAGGATTCTGCTACACCATCAACCATCGTTTCCGTGGTCTTCCTCTTGCCTTCTTTCCTGATGTTCTGATGTAGAAGACTCTGTATACTGTTGAGTTTGGATGCATTCTATTAAGTGGCTAAACCACTTCATTCTTTGTTTCAATGTAATTCGCTAATGGTTTTGTGCCAACTTTCTTTCTTATGCTGATGTTGGTGATTCTGTCTGTTCTGGTGTTATTGGTAACTTTTGCAGGCAACGTATTTCACATGTAGTTATTTTTTGTGACTGCGCTTTGCTCAATGTCCATGTTTGGCTCTGTAACACAAAGTAGGTATAAAATGCTGTTGATCATCTGTTGCTTAGCTGCCTGTGAAATTTTTGGTGCCTTAACAATGGGGCTAGCTGGTAGGTTACAGCATTTGCTTTTGTACTCTAGCCTCTATCTCTCTATCCAGTTTTCCGTCTTCTGATATATATATATTTAGATATACATATCAACGAGGTAATGAGTAACTATTAGATAAGGTAGTTTTACAAAGTACAGAAACAAGATACAGTGACGTTTCGACCAAAATGACGTTATCAAGCACAACATACAAGAACAAAGAATTTTTTATTGAAGAAGAAATGATGTTATAGTAATCTTCTTCTTCTTTTTGCATTCGTTCTTTACGATCAATTTTAATCACTCTTGTGATATGTTTGATCACGAGCGTGTTTTTTTTTTTAGAGATCTCTAGTGTTCCCAGAGCTACGGAGTTCGTGCTTGGTGTATCTCTCGACAGGTATTGTGCCATTTTTAGAAGAGAAACTGAAACATATGGGTTAAAACCTTGTACAATGGAGACTAACTTCGTAGTTAGGCTCGTTTGTACTGCGTTTTGTTTCTGTCACTCAGCCAAGAAATGTAGTAAATATGACAGTAAGGCAAAGATTGACATGACAAATCCTGGTATATCCTTTACAGGACGTGACCATCAACCACAGTAATCGTGTCATTGACTTTCTAGGCACCACTTATACGTTCAGTAATTTGTTGCTTTCTGAGAGGTAAGATCTATTTTACTGATCGTAAACCATGGGGACAAATTTGTTCCAAATTGCTCCCTGGTGTTTTAACAAGGTAATCTTGATTGTGACTGAGCTCACTATAGATAGAGATAGATTAAGAAAACGAAACAGTATATCAGATGTATAGAACAATGATACATGAAGACAAAATTAGTGCCATCCGAGATAAGCATAAACATATATATATGCACTGGATTTGGAGACTCAAGGGGTGCGTGTTAGAAGCAGTTGAGATAAGCGTGTTTTAAAGAAAGATCAGACATCTTTTGTTTAATTTGTTTTAATTAAAAACAATTTTGCAAAGTCTGAGGTGTCTGCTACTGGACTTTCACGATCTCTGACAAACTTTTCCACGGTGATAAATTGTTGCAGAGGTGTAGAATATCTTCAAGCGAAAGGTACAGTCAACGACTAGTACAGTTAGATAGCTTGAAAATGTATGAAAAATGATAATCCGGGCATATCCTTTACAGGACGTCGTTAAGTTTTCTAGGCACCACTTAATGTTCAGTAGTTTGTCATTGCTTTCTGAAAATGTATACAGTATTCAAATTTAGTGTTTAGACAGGAATGAGTGATGCTGTTTACAAATGAAGCAGAAAGAGGGAAAGGTTGAAATAAACACCAATATGAAGTACAGCTCTTTCAAAAGTAATTGCAATGTTTACACGTACTGTTTGTTTGTGATTAGTGCTAGAATCTGTATAATTGCTATTTGATTAATTACTGTTTGTTTGTGATTAGTGCTAGAATCTGTATGATTGCTATTTGACTAATTACTGTTTGTTTGTGATTAGTGCTAGAATCTGTATGATTGCTATTTGACTAATTACTGTATGTTTGTGATTAGTGCTAGAATATGTATGATTGCTATTTGACTAATTACTGTATGTTTGTGATTAGTGCTAGAATATGTATGATTGCTATTTGACTAATTACTGTATGTTTGTGATTAGTGCTAGAATCTGTATGATTGCTATTTTACTAATTACTGTTTGTTTGTGATTAGTGCTAGAATCTGTATGATTGCTATTTGACTAATTACTGTATGTTTGTGATTAGTGCTAGAATATGTATGATTGCTATTTGATTAATTACTGTTTGTTTGTGATTAGTGCTAGAATCTGTATGATTGCTATGCGACGTCATGGCGCATTGCAGGCATTCCATGCGCGGTCTGTTCTTCGTTGCAGCAGCCATCATTAAGTTCATTTGCTCACCGTACCCATGAGAAGTTGATTAGTATATCGTCTCTACCACGAGGACGACACTGTCTGGCATTTCCAATGTATGATTGTGATGAGGGATAAGTACTGTATGTTTACAATGAAGGATGTGGAGGACTCTTCTGTAACATCATACAATTCCTTGGTCTGAACAGAACGTTGCTACCCTAACAGTCCTTCGAATTTCTCTCCCTAAGGCAGATATCACACATCTGCAATCGTCATATTCAAATCATCAACCACATCCTGAATCTTTCATTTCTGGGATTTTCCTTTTCTCATTTTTAAGGATAGCCACCTTCCGTAATGTTCTTCTTTAACCCTTCATATATTTTTACATGTCCAAAATACTTTAATGTTGTCATTCTTATTTGTAGCACCAGCCAGTTTTCTTTGATTTTGATTTCTTCTGGATAAATCTATGTGTTCTTTTCTGTTCAAGGTATTTTTTTTTTTTTTCCGATCCAGAAGCACTTGAGCTTTTCAGCTCTTCGGCTCGGTGCCATGGACATCGTAACCCTTCGGTCCGGTGCCACGAACATCGTAAATCTGGGAAATCTGTGGCTTTTTCTGCCATCCCACGGAATTGAACCTGTACACACAGAGGGATAGTCACCCGAAGTCCAACGCGCTACGAACACGCTGGGCAGATGGGCCTGTTCAGTATACGGAAGACTCTTCTGTAGCCGATACATTAAAACGCACATAGATGCTTTTCCACTGCTTTGTTAGATGTCCATTCTTCTTCATCATACATATTCGTCACTATTTAACATATGCATGTTTTTAGTATTTTTATCTCTGTTTCCCAATCAGTTCCCATTTAATACAGTTTTTAGTTGAGACAAGTAAAATAAATATGTATATGTAGTCATATATTAATAGGTTTATGTAAAGATCACCAATTTACTCATATATTTCTTCTCAGATCACGCTAGATTGATGTACAGATTTCCTAAATTATTCATGTGGAAATCTGAATCATGCAGCCTTAGCATGGGTGTGCTTCGTCACATCTTTAGCGCCATTTGGAGCTCTAGTGCTCATCCTTCGGCAATGTGTCGTGTTTTAACCAGCGTTTACAGGGTTCGCTCTCCTCCAGTCTTGGGTTGTTCCCAGCCGACCTGGAAGGCAGCAGGTAACTCAAATATTTCATATGTATAGTTGACGTATTGTGTTGTTTTCAAACAGTTTCTATCAGTTATATCTTCTTCTTCTGCGATCTCACTAGATTGGGATTTCGGATTCTTTAATAAAGGCAGCCGTCTGCCTTAGATTATCAGACACGCCATACAGTTTGTCTGTAAGGGCTTGTGTAAGTGGCACTCTCTTTCTTCTCAAGTCTACATATAGGGGGCAGTTCTGTAGAATATAATTCAAATGATTTCTGCTTCCTGTTTGTGCCAACTCTTCCTGCAGTAAGTTTTGGCCACCCTCGTGATGGTAGATCTGACATTCCTTACTGCGTGGCTATATCTCCGAGGCAGATTGGCGACCGTGAAATCCGTTATCCCATTTCTCATTGTGAGTGGTCGTTGCACCATATTATGCGCCTTACGGTATGGTGCATCCGTTTTCTGCAGCATTTTTTCGGTTAGCATTCCCTAGCGGACACGTGCATCCGATTTCAGCCAACCTCCTTAGACGCCTCTTACGACATGCGTGGCAGCAACAGTGGTTTTGTTCTTTGCACCCCAAATTTGGGCCCCTGTAACCACTCGGGGGGTTATCAGTTATGAGGACATCATCATAGCACTCGGACATGTCCATTGGTGCCTGATAATACAGTTTCTAGTTATCATAACTTGATCTGATGATATACTAACATATATAGAAGTTTATAATCATCATTACAGTTTGTTTATTCATTTTTGTCATATATTTTTCTGTTTTATGGCTTCTATCTTATGGGGTTGAGTTACTGTGATCGCCTTTTCGCGTCAAATGTATTCCCTTCCTTTTCAGCGTGGAACGATCGGGACATTTGTTCATTGATCCTTAATCTCAGAGTCACGCATGTGTTGCGGGGCTTGCAAGGGAGGGAAAATAGTAACACTGCGACCTACAAGGCATGTCGTAAGAGGCGGCTAAGGTAGGGCATAGGGAAGCTACCATAGTAAATAAAAGGCGTCGCAGAAATCGAATGTGCTTACCTACTTGTAGGCGCATAACTGGCACAACGTACATTCGCTCTCAGGCTAAGATCATATACAAATCACACAGAGTGGTTAACAAGCGGTCGATATGGAGCGTTCAAAGAAAAAGAGAAAAGATCTCAGAGCAGGTGAGATCAAGATTCTAGTTCTATCGAGACGGATGATAAAACGTAGGTCCTATGTTTACGTTGACACGACAATCACTTGATAGTGTTAAATAGTCCGATGTAGATTGAAAATTGATATCCGGACAAAAAGTGATGATAATTTTGAATACAATCCAAATTTCCACTATCCTCAACATTACATTGGGTGTTCTTGCCGGTGTTAAGAGCTCTGCACTGCGCAAGGTCTTCATGTAAGCCGACATGGCTATTCACAAAAATGCAAGGATGTTGGTCCTATCAATCAAGATGAGAACAGGTCATTTTCACAGGAATGGCTCGCTGGTTGTGTTCGTAAAGACGCCTGATTAAGGGCTAGGGTGATGGGTGTCGTAAGAAATGAGGGTAATGGTCTGAATCCTGTGTTTGTCTATTTGTTTTTCGAAGTTCTAATACTTGTGCATTGTTTATTTGTTGATCTTATTCTTTGCTGTTGCTTCCTCTGGGGTTCTTGCAAAACTCCCATCCTATCAATAACAACTAACTCTCCTGAGTGGTTACTGGGGCCCAAATTTGGGGTTTAAAAATAGAAAACTGTTACCTCGCTACGCATGTCGTAAGAGGCGACTAGGGAGGTTTGGCTGAATCGGATGCATGTGTCTAAACTGTAGAAGTCTATGCGTTTAGGAGCCTACCAAACCAAGTGCAACGTATAATGTTCTTGGCAAAGATTAATCATATCACAAAGAGTGATTAAAATTGGTGGTAAACAATGAACGCAAAGAAGAAGAAGAAGAATCAGCTAGCTCAACTACACCTAACACTAACGTTATGTTTCTCCATTATCAGTTTCAGATACGCCCATGAACTCCCAACACATACCTCTAAGTCTGGGAAGATGTTATTGAATAAACAGGAAACCAATCTTTGACTCGCATAGTTATCATTCAAGGAAGAAACGATGGAATGTGCAGACGCTAGCTCCCAGCATTCATGAATAGTCTAACAAGGGCAAGATAGTCAAGAACAACTAACCGCACAGACAATGGAAACGACATTTTTATTTCTCCAAGACGAGTTCTTTGTCATAAATGGTTGCTATATTTATCATACATTTTATTTGTCACGTGATAACTCAACCTGGTGTAGGTGACCATGTCTCTACAACTTTATATTCATAAGTTTTTATTGATCTATATTTTTTTACAGTCATCTCTTCGCTCGTGTGGTGCCGGTCCTGCAAGGAGCAAATGAATAGCACCACTAGATAAATTAAAACCATGGGCGTCCACACATTTTTCCATGGGAGAGGGGATGGGGGGGGTTTTTTTTGGGGGTGAATAAAAATCTTAGTTGGTAGTTTACTATGGAGATCACCCCGCGTGGTGTCAGGGCCTCAAGGAAGCAAATATTAGTACTACTGCAACCTACAAGGCATGTCGTAAGAGACGACTAGGTAGGACCTAGGAAGCTACACTAGTAAATAAAAAGCATTGCATAAATCAGATGTGCTGGCCTACATGTAGGCGCATAACTGGCACAACGCACAATCGCTCTTAGGCTCAGACCACATACAAATCGCAAAGATTGGTTAACAAGTGGTCGATATGGAGCGTTAGAAGAAGAAGAAGAAGAAGATAGTCATGATATAAAACATGTCCTGTTACTTGTGTTTTGGACGTTTTGTTTATTTCATTTCTCTAACACATTTTCTCAAATATTTGTACAATTGATAACTGTCCTTCTGGTACCTAAATTATCTCTACAGTAACATCTCTTTTTGTACAATTGATAACTGTCCTTCTTGGTACCTAAATGCTATCTCCCTACAGCTAACATCTCTCTTTGTACAATTGATAACTGTCCTTCTTGGTACCTAAATGCTATCTCCCTACAGCTAACATCTCTCTTTGTACAATTGATAACTGTCCTTCTTGGTACCTAAATGCTATCTCCCTACAGCTAACATCTCTCTTTGTACAATTGATAACTGTCCTTCTTGGTACCTAAATGCTATCTCCCTACAGCTAACATCTCTCTTTGTACAATTGATAACTGTCCTTCTTGGTACCTAAATGCTATCTCCCTACAGCTAACATCTCTCTTTGTACAATTGATAACTGTCCTTCTTGGTACCTAAATGCTATCTCCCTACAGCTAACATCTCTCTTTGTACAATTGATAACTGTCCTTCTTGGTACCTAAATGCTATCTCCCTACAGCTAACATCTCTCTTTGTACAATTGATAACTGTCCTTCTTGGTACCTAAATGCTATCTCCCTACAGCTAACATCTCTCTTTGTACAATTGATAACTGTCCTTCTTGGTACCTAAATGCTATCTCCCTACAGCTAACATCTCTCTTTGTACAATTGATAACTGTCCTTCTTGGTACCTAAATGCTATCTCCCTACAGCTAACATCTCTCTTTGTACAATTGATAACTGTCCTTCTTGGTACCTAAATGCTATCTCCCTACAGCTAACATCTCTCTTTGTACAATTGATAACTGTCCTTCTTGGTACCTAAATGCTATCTCCCTACAGCTAACATCTCTCTTTGTACAATTGATAACTGTCCTTCTTGGTACCTAAATGCTATCTCCCTACAGCTAACATCTCTCTTTGTACAATTGATAACTGTCCTTCTTGGTACCTAAATGCTATCTCCCTACAGCTAACATCTCTCTTTGTACAATTGATAACTGTCCTTCTTGGTACCTAAATGCTATCTCCCTACAGCTAACATCTCTCTTTGTACAATTGATAACTGTCCTTCTTGGTACCTAAATGCTATCTCCCTACAGCTAACATCTCTCTTTGTACAATTGATAACTGTCCTTCTTGGTACCTAAATGCTATCTCCCTACAGCTAACATCTCTCTTTGTACAATTGATAACTGTCCTTCTTGGTACCTAAATGCTATCTCCCTACAGCTAACATCTCTCTTTGTACAATTGATAACTGTCCTTCTTGGTACCTAAATGCTATCTCCCTACAGCTAACATCTCTCTTTGTACAATTGATAACTGTCCTTCTTGGTACCTAAATGCTATCTCCCTACAGCTAACATCTCTCTTTGTACAATTGATAACTGTCCTTCTTGGTACCTAAATGCTATCTCCCTACAGCTAACATCTCTCTTTGTACAATTGATAACTGTCCTTCTTGGTACCTAAATGCTATCTCCCTACAGCTAACATCTCTCTTTGTACAATTGATAACTGTCCTTCTTGGTACCTAAATGCTATCTCCCTACAGCTAACATCTCTCTTTGTACAATTGATAACTGTCCTTCTTGGTACCTAAATGCTATCTCCCTACAGCTAACATCTCTCTTTGTACAATTGATAACTGTCCTTCTTGGTACCTAAATGCTATCTCCCTACAGCTAACATCTCTCTTTGTACAATTGATAACTGTCCTTCTTGGTACCTAAATGCTATCTCCCTACAGCTAACATCTCTCTTTGTACAATTGATAACTGTCCTTCTTGGTACCTAAATGCTATCTCCCTACAGCTAACATCTCTCTTTGTACAATTGATAACTGTCCTTCTTGGTACCTAAATGCTATCTCCCTACAGCTAACATCTCTCTTTGTACAATTGATAACTGTCCTTCTTGGTACCTAAATGCTATCTCCCTACAGCTAACATCTCTCTTTGTACAATTGATAACTGTCCTTCTTGGTACCTAAATGCTATCTCCCTACAGCTAACATCTCTCTTTGTACAATTGATAACTGTCCTTCTTGGTACCTAAATGCTATCTCCCTACAGCTAACATCTCTCTTTGTACAATTGATAACTGTCCTTCTTGGTACCTAAATGCTATCTCCCTACAGCTAACATCTCTCTTTGTACAATTGATAACTGTCCTTCTTGGTACCTAAATGCTATCTCCCTACAGCTAACATCTCTCTTTGTACAATTGATAACTGTCCTTCTTGGTACCTAAATGCTATCTCCCTACAGCTAACATCTCTCTTTGTACAATTGATAACTGTCCTTCTTGGTACCTAAATGCTATCTCCCTACAATAACATCTCTCTTTGTACAATTGATAACTGTCCTTCTTGGTACCTAAATGCTATCTCCCTACAGCTAACATCTCTCTTTGTACAATTGATAACTGTCCTTCTTGGTACCTAAATGCTATCTCCCTACAGCTAACATCTCTCTTTGTACAATTGATAACTGTCCTTCTTGGTACCTAAATGCTATCTCCCTACAGCTAACATCTCTCTTTGTACAATTGATAACTGTCCTTCTTGGTACCTAAATGCTATCTCCCTACAGCTAACATCTCTCTTTGTACAATTGATAACTGTCCTTCTTGGTACCTAAATGCTATCTCCCTACAGCTAACATCTCTCTTTGTACAATTGATAACTGTCCTTCTTGGTACCTAAATGCTATCTCCCTACAGCTAACATCTCTCTTTGTACAATTGATAACTGTCCTTCTTGGTACCTAAATGCTATCTCCCTACAGCTAACATCTCTCTTTGTACAATTGATAACTGTCCTTCTTGGTACCTAAATGCTATCTCCCTACAGCTAACATCTCTCTTTGTCGCTGCAAAGGAAAAGTAGATTAGTAGCAATTTTTCCTTTTGGCTCTGAAAATGGCGTTTGTTACGCTGTTTCGCTGTTTAAAATTAGACTGTGAAATATGTTTATTTCGGTCCAACACATTCATTTTAGCACAATATTTTTTGGGAAACCCATATTGTCTTTCCTCTTCGACCCCATCTCGCTTAGTGAGACTGCAGTAATGCAACGAGTTACGGGTGTCTCTCACCGCTTGTTGTTAAAGTAAAATCTTGACCAAAAATAGCGTCTCGATTTTTATCGTCTCATTCCATGCGTCTTATGTCCCGATTAACGCTACAATAAATAATATGTTTCACACAAACCTATACGATTAAGCGTCTAAGTAACAAAGCCGATACCAGTGGAGAAAGAGCTAAGAAAGAAACGTTGGCGATTGATAGGACATACACTGAGAAGACCGACTGGAAGCATTGCAATGTGGGAACTGTTTTGGAATCCGCAGGAAAAGGAGTAGAGGAAGGCCTGGAAAGAGGCTGAAGACTGATATTAAAAGTATAATTAAAACATGGAAAGAATTGGAAGGGATGACAGGAGAGAGGAAGAGCTGGAAGAAGTTTTTGAAGACCTGTGCTCCGTTGGGAGTTGAAAGGTGAAGAAGAAGAAAAAGAATACGAAGTGTCTATGTATCTATCAGAAAGAACTCAAACGGAAGACAACTGGCTGATGCTACAAATAAAAATGAGAAAATTGAAGTCTTTTGGATATGTAAAGAGACATGAAGGGCTAAAGAAAACCATAACGGAAGGAGGCGTTCCGACAAAGAGGAGACAATGAAGACCACGGATAAGATGGATTCAGGATGTAACTGATGATTTGAGCATGACAGCTGCAGAGGTCTACGAGAGAGAGAGAAATTCCAAAGGACTGTTAAGGTTGCAAAGTTTTGTACAAGAACTACGTGGGGTCAATGTCGCGTAATAAACTTATCATACACAAAATCTTTGCCGCTGCAAACCTGGACAACAAGGTTACAGAGCTGGCCTATTTTATTTAAGGGATGTTTGTCACTCAGCACATGTCTTCTCTGACTCTAGAAACTCTGAAAATAGAACAGACTATGAAAGATTGTTCTCGAGGACTAGAACGCTCTAATTCCTTTCCGCTGTGCAATTTTCAACTGCGTTGTATTAAATAAACTAAACATGCCAGAAATTAACTTTTGATTAATTTTCTACGTGGAGGTGGAGTAGAGTTCTGGTCAGTGCCAGTTCACTGACCCTAGCGCTGCATTGTCCCTTTACATTTGTTTGCGAGCAATAGTAGTGCTTTTTCCATTCACATGAAACTTTCTCTTTTCTCTAAATTTGTTTTAATAATTCATAAATATTTATGTACAGTGAGTGCCTGATCAGCTTTTTCTTCTATAAACTCAACAGCAATTCCATCTGATTCGATTACGGTCTAGCGTAATGCGTAAGCGTTCTTTTATCGACACAGGGGCTGTGGGATAAATTCCACATTCGACATTTCTCAAAGAGAAAAGAATTAGATCGCCTGCCTCCTGCACATTAAGGTCTAGAAATATGAAGTGACAGTAACCTCATACCTAAGGCAGAAAAG
>CM036762.1:52239406-52251906 GCA_020796225.1 Arion vulgaris | reverse complement strand
GAAGTCTATACGTTTAGGGGCCTACCAAACCGATGTGTAACGTATACACGTTCTTAGCAAAGATGAAACATATCACAAAGAGTGATTAAAATTGGTCGTATAGAACAAACGCAAAGAAGAAGAAGAAGAATTATTATTAAACATTTCTCATGTGCTCTTCTTACTTTCTTCTTCTTCTTCTTCTTCTTCTTCTTCTTCTTTCTTCTCTTCTTCTTTTCTTCTTCTTCTTCTTCTTCTTTCTTCTTCTGAGCTGGTTTGTGGTCATGCTAGAAGTTCAGTCTTGTAACCTTTTGTTTCCTTTTTATCTTGCTAGCTGAGTTCTTTTTCTTCATACGCTCCATATCGACCACTTCTTAAACCACTCTGTGTGATTTGTATATGATCTGAGCCCATGCGCGATTGTAAATTGTGCCAATTATGCACCTACAAGTACGCCAGCATATCCGATTTTTGCGACACTTATTATTTACTAGAGTAGCTTCCTAGGCCCCTACCTCAGTCGCCTCTTACGACATGCCTTGTAAGTCGCAGTGTTACTATTCTTTGCTCCCCTTGTGAGCCCCAGTAACAGGGGATCAAGACCTTTCCTCATAATTTCTGTTTTAAAAAATAAATGAAATTTTATATATCTCTTTACGGAATACAACGAAAACCCTCATTCTCTTGTATACATCTCACTGTTAGACAACTAACCAGGATCTTGATATAGCTTTGTGTTATATATCCTGAAAACTGATACCATAGATTTTACGATTCAACGGGCCAACTTCTTGATATTGAATAACATATTTGTAGAATTGTTTAGACGTGTCTTTGTTGTGTTTCCTCAGTGTTTCCTCGAGAGCCGTGTTTAAAAGTATATTGTTTGTCCTTATCTGGTTGTTTATGTAGTATAGTTTAGGCGATTCTTGTTACGGTTTGGTTGTTGTGACATTAAAAGTAAAGAAACGAACACTTTTTTATACCTCAAGGCAGTGGCGGCTCGTCATTAAGGGCCAGTGGGGCCTGGCCCCACCAAAAATAACGTATAACGTGTATTTATTATTTTATAAATTAAAATATAGCAACCAAAACCATGATTTATCCCGGAATTAATGTCTAGCCCCACCAACAAAAATTATCACGATCCGCCACTGCCTCAAGGTATGTTGGGTAATACGGTGTAGGGCTTGTATTTTTCATTGACAGTTGGCACACGATGGGGGATGTGCTAAGCAGATCGGTGGTGTAGTCAACATCACGTCCTCGGCCTTTACTTTATACTGCTTTTTCTGGTACTCAATTGAGGCTTGGTCGCCCGGAGAGCCGTTGCTTTAGGGAAAATATTCTATATCTATATATATCTATATGATATGTCTCCTTCTTCTTCTCATTCGCTGATGTTCTTCTTCTTCTTCAGCGATCTCTGGTCATGCGCTTAATTTACTGTGGACCACAAACTGGGCAGACAGCTTCAGGTCTGTCAGGTTTCCCCAAAGCTTAGTTTTCAGGTCGACTGGGTGTGGCCACATGTTGCTTCTCAGCTCACACAGAAGAGGACAGTCTTGCAGGATATGCTCTGGTGTCTGTTCTGCCTGCTGACACTGGCAGAGAGCTGTTTGACTTATTCCTAGTCTGTATAAGTATTTGTTGAGTCTGCAGTGTCCGGTGCGTAGTCGAAATATAATGACCTGGTCTGTTCTGCTTAGGTCTTTGAGGGAGTCTTTTCCATAATCATATCCAGTGTTTGTCTTCCAGTCTACTGCAGATTTTCTCTGTATGAGGGTTTTGACCTCTTGAAAAGACAAGGGTTGGTAAATTTGCTCTTTGGCACTGCCCTCCTTAACTAAGACATCAGCACTCTCATTGCCTGCAATGCCACAGTGAGATGGAATCCACTGCAAGTGAATTTCTGCCTTTTCTGAAAGCTGAGCAAGTTCTCTTTGTAGTTTTGTACTGTGCTGTCAGTGGATTTAGCCTCCAGTGCTTGTATAGCTGACAATGAGTCTGTAAGATTCGCTGATGTTCAATGTCTACACAATAAACCCGGTTCTATGGATGTATGTTGTTTTGTTTTTTTAGTTCATCAAGGCTTCCAAGCTGCTTTGTATGGATATCTGTCTCTGTTGGCCAGTGTTCTTTCCGCAGTTGTTTCATCAGGTGACAATCTTGTAGAATGTGTTCGGATGTCTGTCCACATGAACATGTTGGTGATAGAACTAGTTTTAGTCTGTGTGGGTGTCTGTTCAGTCTATTATGATATTTCAACCACGTCAATGTCTGTGTAACCGTCCGTACCTCCATTGTCAAACTACTTGTGGTTATCGAATAGGCCACACTGGCCTCTCTTATTATTTTCCCTCCTGAGCGAGCGGAAAAGCTGCCCACATCCTTGTTGACAAATGAGTGATCTATCAGTGTAAATAACCACATCTGTTTCATTGATGTGGTCATTCAATAAGGCCTAAACCGATTTTTCTTTCTTCTCCGTCTTGTCTTTCTCCAATGTGTACGTAAGGCAGAAACTACCTTACCTTTTGCTGTGTGTACATTCGCTGGTATCGCTGAATGCTGTGTTTTCGTTATGACGGGTTCCAGAGCCAGTGCACACTTCTACGTAGCACGGCCCGAAGTCCCGTTTCATGTTAAAGCTGAATAGATCATCAGCCATAAAGCAACTCATCACGTGAACGCACTTTGAACTTGGAGTGTATCCTGTTACCGTTTAGAAAATGACGAAAATTACGGAGATGTAATGAAAGAAGGACAAACACAGACATGTGAATAAGGACAGGAATCCATAATGAGCCAAGACATGACAAAAATTAAGATGGCTCAGGAATATCCAGCCGAAATCACAGTGGAGTATCACTAGACAAGCAATCAAGTGAAACCCTCAAAGGAAACGAAAAAGAGGAACAGACGTGGAGAATAATTCTTCTTTAGGAACTGAAGAATGTTGGATTATCTTGTGAAGTTATACAAAAAATGCTGAGAATTCATAGAAAGTGGAAGACAGATGTTGGGGCCCTATACTCAACAAGATTCATCATCATCATGTAATACCTTGACCTCAGGAGAACTTTGATACCCAAACAGTCCTTCAGAATTTCTCTCTCTCTCATAGGCCAGATGTTCCGCCTCTGTAACTGTCATGTTCAAATCATCAATTATATCCTGAATCCATCTTCTCCGTGGTCTTCCTCTACTCTTCTTTGTCGGAATGCCTCCTTCCATGATGGTCTTCACCAGCCCTTCATGTCTTTTTACATGTCCAAAATACTTCAATTTTCTCTTTCTTATTTGTAGCATCAGCCAGTTTTCTTTGATTTTGAATTCTTTCTGGATAGATCTATTTGTTCTTTTCTCTGTCCATGATATACTGAGGACTCTCATGTAACACTTATATTCAAAAGCACTGATATGCTTTTCCACTGCCTTGTTAAATGCCCATGCTTCACACCCATACGTTGGCACTTGGAATATGCATGCTCTTAGTATTCTGATCTTTGTTTTTCTATCAGTTCCGTTCCATACTGTTTTTCATCATCATCATCAGGTGCCGTCTCCACATCGAAAGTTGGCTGCAATGAATCTCCAGCATCCTCTGTCTTTCGCCTTGGTGTTGCACACTGCCAGACTGTAACCTGTCCATTTCTTAAAGTTTCCTCCCACTTATCTCTCGGTCTTCCTCTTAACCCTCAACTTTCCCTAGAGTAAAGATTTGATCATGGTGTCATGTTTTTTATGTGTCCAAAATACTTTATTTGTCTGAATTTTATTTCTCTTAATAATTGTTTCTTCATGCCTAGTTTTCCTAAAACTATACTGTTTTTAGTTGTTTAATATTTTGTAAAGCCGTGCTTGTTCTTTTAATTTCCTTCTCAAGAAGATACTCAACAAGATACTCAACGAGATACTCAACAAGATACTCAACAAGATACTCAACAAGATACTCAACAAGATACTCAACAAGATACTCAACAAGATACTCAACAAGATACTCAACAATATACTCAACAATATACTCATCAATATACTCAACAATATACTCAACAATATACTCAACAATATACTCAACAATATACTCAACGAGATACTCAACAATATACTCAACGAGATAATCAACAAGATACTCAACAAGATACTCAACAATATACTCAACAAGATACTCAACAATATACTCAACAAAATACTCAACAATATACTCATCAATATACTCAAGAAGAAACAGAGAGAAATATGTCAAGTCACCAGTTGAGATACAGGTCAAAATAAGTTTCTATATTAATTTATGGATTAACTATTTTATTACTATTCCCATTTAGACTTTCCTAGTTCTTTCAAGTGACCATCACATGAATATTCAAACCAGGCAGGACTACTTGTTATAGGTCCGGTCTTTATGGATTTTCCTGGCAGGAGGGAAGCTTTTATATCTGTTTTCTGGCCTTCTAAATGTATATTTTGTCAAATACGTGAAATTTGTAACATTCTGAAAGTTGTTGAAGCAAAAACTATTCACCCTCTTAAAAATACAAACTTCCAATGACTTCTTTTGAAATGGTAGAAGCTTCAAGAAAATATTCTTAACGATCCTGTAAATAAAAGTCTTCAACGAGGTCAGCCAGGCAACCATGAGATTCTGTGTTCAATTTAGACATTGTCTGATTTTCTTTTTATATATAATGTATCCGCATAATTGCTTATAAACGGTTATGGTTTGTGTAAAAGTGACTTTTAGTGCTGTTCAGGTGTTATAATCTGTACGCTGTTTATTCGAAGATGGACAATACATCATAATGTAACAATAAACTCGGGTTTAAAGTTCAACTAAAGATTCTGAGGAAGTAGGGATGTGTAACCAACCACAACAAGGTCCTTTAAGGAATGGTTGATAGTTGGACTGTTGTTTTTTTCGATCCAGAAGCACTTGAGCTTTCAGCTCTTCTTCTCGGTGTCATGGACATCGTAAACGTTCGGTTCAGTGCCACGAACACCGTAAATCTGGAGAACCTGTGACTTTTCTACCAGCCCGAGGAATTGAACCACACTCACAGGGTGGCTTGTCACCCGTCGTCCAACGTGCTACGAACACGTTGGCCAGGCGGGCGATAGTTGGACTATGTTCCGACATTGTGTCAAATCGACTTGAGTCAGTTTAATAATGGATAAGTAAACAGTAGCTGACCAACGGACGATGTCTTTCTTGTTCATATGGTTCCTATCTAGGGTTCTAACTTCACTGCAACGGGTCACCCCATAATTGCTCCGTTCCTGTGCCAACGAAAATCACACGAAATGCTAACAACTGTGCATGTCTTTCTTAGTAGGATGGGTTGGGAAACAACAGGTTGCACCGACATTTTCAAAGAAATACTCACACATGTCTAATTATGTTATGTTATGTTATGTTATGTTATGCGATCGACGTCATGGCACATTGGGCATTCCCATTCGGGCTCTGTCCTCCGTTGCACCAGCCATCCCAAAGTCCATTTGCTCACAGTACCCATGAGAAGTTGATTACTATATTCTCTCTCTACCACGACGACGACACTGTCTGGCATGTCCAAACTTAACACCTAATTCTCGAACTCGTTCCAGTGTCTTGAGACCCGCCCATGTCCCACAATTGAGAGCGTACCGCATTGGTGATATTGGCTCTGTCCATACTTCTGCCCGCTTGAGCCGGGGCATTGTTTGCAAGAGAGTCACATGTCTAATTATCGGAGCATGAAACGTTCTTCTTCAAAAGTTTCACATAGACCACTTGTTAACCACTCTTTTTTTTTGGTTTGTATGTCATATCACCCTAAGATCGACTGTACGCTGTGCCAGCAATGCGTCTACAATTAAGCCTGCTCATCCGATTTCTGCGACTCTTTTTATTTACTAGGGTAATTTATCTAGGCCCCTATCTTAATTGCCTTTTACGACATGTTGTATAGGTCAAGGTGCTACTATTCTTTGCTCCCATTACGAGTCACGGCAACACGCAGACGGAACATGAAACAAGAAGAATACTTCAAGTTCTAGCTTGAGGTAGGAAACTTTAAGTTCTAGTTTGAGGTAGGAAACCTCAAGTTCTAGTTTGAGGTAGGAAACTCAAGTTCTAGTTGAGGTAGGAAATCTCAAGTTCTAGTTTGAGGTAGGAAACTTCAAGTTCTAGTTTGAGGTAAGAAACCTCAAGTTCTAGTTTGAGGTAGGAAACCTCAAGTTCTAGTTTGAGGTAGGAAATCTCAAGTTCTAGTTTGAGGTAGGAAACTTCAAGTTCTAGTTTGAGGTAGGAAACCTCAAGTTCTAGTTTGAGGTAGGAAACTTCAAGTTCTAGTTTGAGGTAGGAAACTTCAAGTTCTAGTTTGAGGTAGGAAACCTCAAGTTCTAGTTTGAGGTAGGAAACCTCAAGTTCTAGTTTGAGGTAGGAAACTTCAAGTTCTAGTTTGAGGTAGGAAACCTCAAGTTCTAGTTTGAGGTAGGAAACCTCAAGTTCTAGTTTGAGGTAGGAAATCTCAAGTTCTAGTTTGAGGTAGGAAACTTCAAGTTCTAGTTTGAGGTAGGAAACCTCAAGTTCTAATTGAGTTAGAACTTAGTTCTAGTTTGAGGAGAAGCCTCAGAGTTCTAGTTGAGGTAGAGAAGCTTCAGAGTTCTAGTTGAGAGTAGAAACTTCAGAGTTCTAGTTTGAGTAAAACCTCAAGTTCTAGTTGGTAGGAAACTTCAAGTTCTAGTTTGAGGTAGGAAGACCTCAGTTCTGTTGAGATTAGGAAGACTGAGTTCTATTGGGTAAAGGAGAACCTCAAGTTTAACAATTGATTGGGAAGAGAACTTCGTTCTGGCCTGGGTGGAAAAGCTCAATTTAAAAATTCGAGGTAGGAAGCCTCATGTTCATAACTGAAGGTAGAAGACACTCAAGTTCTATTCTGCAAGAAACCTCAGGTTCGAACTAGTAGAACCTCAGTTCTAGGTTTGAGGTAGGAACCTCAAGGTCTGTGTCTGGGTAGACCTCAAGTTCTGCGTGGAATCCTCGAAGCGGCTTCAGGTGAACCTCAGTTCAACTGAGGTAGAAGCTCAAGTGCTGGCGGCGTGATGTGAACACCCAGTTCTGGCGAGGTAGAAAGCCTCAGATTCCTACTTAGGTATGAACCAGGTTCTTTTGTGAACTTCAGTTCTAGTTTGAGGTAGGAAACCTCAGTGTCTAGTTTAGGTAGGAAACCTCATGTTCTAGTTTGTTGAAACCTCTAGTTCTGGTTTGATAAAACCTAGTTCTAGTTTAGGTGAAGGAAGACCTCAGAGTTCTAGTTTGAGTAGAAACTTCAAGTTCTAGTTTGAGGTAGGGAAACCTCAAGTTCTAGTTTGAGGTAGAAACTCAAGTTCTAGTTTGAGGTAGGAAACCTCAAGTTCTAGTTTGAGGTAGGAAACCTCAAGTTCTAGTTGAGGTAGAAACCTCAAGTTCTAGCTTGAGGTAGGAAACTTCAAGTTCTAGCTTGAGGTAGGAAACCTCAAGTTCTAGCTTGAGGTAGGAAACCTCAAGTTCTAGCTTGAGGTAGGAAACCTCAAGTTCTAGCTTGAGGTAGGAAACCTCAAGTTCTAGCTAGGTAGGAAACCTCAAGTTCTAGCTGAGTAGGAAACCTCAAGTTCTAGTTTGAGGTAGGAAACCTCAAGTTCTAGTTTGAGTAGAAACCTCAAGTTCTAGTTTGAGGTAGGAAACCTCAAGTTCTAAGCTTGAGGTAGGAAACCTCAAGTTCTAGCTAGGTAGGAAACCTCAAGTTCTAGCTTGAGGTAGAAACCTCAAGTTCTAGTTTAGGTAGAAACCTCAAGTTCTAGTTTGAGGTAGTAAACCTCAAGTTCTAGTTTGAGGTAGGAAACCTCAAGTTCTAGTTTGAGGTAGGAAACCTCAAGTTCCAATTTTGAGGTAGGAAACCTCAAGTTCTAGCTTGAGGTAGAAACCTCAAGTTCTAGCAGAGGTAGAAACCTCAAGTTCTAGTTTGAGGTAGGAAACCTCAAGTTCTAGTTTGAGGTAGGAAACCTCAAGTTCTAGCTTGAGGTAGGAAACCTCAGCTGAAAAAAAAATATGCATCACATCATAGGAGTTTCAGACACCTTTGGAGATTGAACTGATGTGTCTTTCCTAGCAGAGAAGTTTCAGGATTGTGAATCCCAGTCGTTGACCAGAGTCTTTCATAACAGAGACGTTTTAGGATTGTGCATTCCAGTCGCTGACCAGATTAAAAGTTTTTCCTAACAGAGGATTTTCAGGATTGTGAATTCCAGTCTATGACCAGATTGAGAGTCTTTCCTAACAGAGAAGTTTCAGGATTGTGAATCCCAGTCGCTGACAAGATTAAGAGAGATGGGTGCCGATATTGGTAAAGCCCGAAAAGAACGACATGCTAAATATGTAAAACAAAATTGATTAGTCAACATCGAACTGTCGTGTTGGGCCGCTGGACGCTGCTGGATGTGTTGAACGAAGATCGGAGCACTTATAAAAAATGTCCGGAGTGCTACGATGATAGTTCTCATATAACTGATAACTGAAATGATGTAAGAAAAAAAGCACACATAACACACATCCTATTCTGTCAAAGACAAACACAGGATTCGAACCACTTACCCTCATTTCCTATACAGAGCCGCTGTAGCGTAGTTGTTAGTGAACTCGCTCCGCAAGGCTGGTGGTCTGGGTTCAGCTCCCACAATGCGCGTGGAATTTTCCCGACCACGACGGCTCTCAGGTCGACCCAGCCTCAACTGGGTACCAGACATGTTCTGGGAAAGTAAAGGCGGCCGGCGTGATGCTGACCACATCACCCATCGTGTGCCGACGGTCAATGAAAAATACAGGCCTAACACTGTATTGACCTATATACCACGAGGTATGAAAGGGTTCCTTTTTTCTTTACTCCTTGTCTACTTATTACCCTGCATTTCCTTTCATGAAAATGGAGGGTAAGTAGTGGTTGGAATCCGTGTTTGTCTATTTGTTTTTTTTGGTAGCTCTTAATACTTATACTGTTTATTTGTTGATCATATTCTTTGCTTCCGTTGCTTCCTCTGGGGCTCTTGTAAAAAAAATTCCTTGTTGCCATTCTGTCAAGGATGAAGATTGTAGTTGACGAGGAAGTAGGTAGAATAGATTTCTGCACACATGCAAATACAGAACTGTCAACGTGCAAAAATCTATTTTATCGTCAGAGAGACTCTAAACAAAGTCCTAAAGATACTATCAATCAGTGGCGGCTGGTGATCGTTTTTATTGTTGGGGCCAGACACAAATTTTCGGAAAATCATTGCTTTGGGTTAGGTTATATTTTAATTTATTAAATAATAAAAACGCGTTACACATTATTTTTGATGAGGCCTGACCCCACTGGCCCTTAATGACGAGCCGCCACTGCTATCAATTGTAACTGAGGATCCCTGTACTTTATTCTACCTGTTCTCTTCCTGTAACACGTCCTTGCAGAACATCGTTCTAATAACAATCCGCATGAAAGACTTGATTTCTAACTAATTTCTTTCTCTCTCTCCATCATCATATTTCAAGATATTTGTAATATTCTTTCGCCACAACTGTGTCTTTATCTTATCTGTCTCGTCTTCAAGAATCCATTTTCTCCATTATTTGTCTCTCGTAACTACAGCGACTTTTAATGTAAGTAAAATATTTCAGCTTCCGTGACATGATAGTGTCTATGATATTTCTTGATGTCCATGTCTTGTTGGATGCAGTGGCGGCTCGTGCTCAGTTTTGTTGGTGGGGCCAGGCATTTTTTCCGGATAAATCATGGTTTTGGTTGCTATATTTTAATTTATAAAATAATAAATACGCATTATACAGTATTTTTGGTGGTGCCCGACCCCACTGGCCCTTACTGACCAACCGCCACTGGTTGGATGATTGCATTTATCCAAGATGAGAGAACAATTATTCAGATGACCACAGTTGCAGCTCTACCAAAAGTGGAAGAATGGATTCCAGTAAATGGTAGAATGGCCAATTTCTGCATTATATTTACTCCTGAAGGGAATGTAGGAATTAGAGCAACATGAAAGCAAGAGATGAGGACATTGTTGTTTATACCGATGGGTCGGTGCAAAGTGGTGAAAAGTCGAGTTGGGGTTTCCTTCAATAGATCTCCGAGACTATGTCTACTGGTGCCGTTGTTGTAACTGACTTGATGCTTCGGAAAATTCAGTATGACAGATTGTGGTATGAATGGATGTCGTCTCTAGAGGTTTCTGTGGATCTACTGTCTTGTGCATGCGGGTGTTTGTGGCAATGAGAGAGTGGACAGGCTTGCATCGACAGCATTGATCGTCTAGGAGTTTAAAATGGATAAGGGGGTTGTTTTCAGGCAAACTCCTTGTAAATGCGGACACACTAACCTATCTTGCGATTTAAGGTATTTGTAATTATACATTGCACGAGTAGATCTGAATGCCTGAGAGGTAGAGTAAGGAGTGTGTTTAACCACAGCCAACTCTAGATAACTAGGCCAGACAACTGACCGGAGATTCCCTGACCTAGATCAGAGAAAGGGGCTGGAAATTACTGATGTTTGATAGAAAATTGCAAGCTTTTTGCAATTTTGCTCAATTCTGTGAGTCTGTGGTTATTTACTGGTGAAAAATATTCATAATATTGAGTAGCCCATAATTTTATAGTTGGCTTTGGTTTAACCAATGAGCTACCGGAACCATCAGCACACATATCATTCGACATCGGTTGAGGACTATTCCCTGAGTGTATAGTGTTCCATTTGATGTCCAAGGATATAACTATCTCAACTATTTTAACTAATTATCTGCAGAATGAAAACAAAACATAAAAACAATTTGGTTTTCATATTTTCAGACTTTGTTGACAAAATAGAAGGAAGGGGAAAATATGTGTCACCGGGAGAGTTTGTTAGTGTAAAAGGTTGTATAATCCCAGCAGTAAACACTCCGCACACAAGTAGCTCAAAGTCTACAACAAACTTCTTCAAAACAAGCTGAAATTATATCCCTTGAAATCCTCCAATCAGTCCTTTTTTACTATATCCGATACCTACTACTTCCGGGCATAAAAGGTTTCGTGGCTATCCACAGAGTACATGTAAACACTAGTTTCCGGTGGTCAGAGGTCAGAAAATGCACTTTGACCTGTTCAAAATAGAATAGTGTTTATGTTTCTTGTGATCAGTTTTCAACACTACTCGGGGGGGAAGAAAACAAACGATAATCAGAGCTAGGAACACGTGACGATATAGGAGATGGTATGAACCACAGCTCTCTGTAGCAGAAGTCCGTCTAGTTTCGACAGAAAATCGGAAATTCCCGTCGGAATGCGCTAACTTTTATATATTTCCTTCACATTTTGTTCTTTATACTAAGACTGCTGGAAATGCAGTTTCTTTTTTATATAGGTTGTTTGTGTCGGTAAATATTATACTGACTCTTGCCTTTTATTATATTGGACATAATGTACTTTTCAAAGAAACATCAATGTCACATAATGCTCCAGTGTATCCTTCTATTTAAAAAATGAACATAAAATGGGATGAATTCAGGAGAAGAGATTCTTAAAGGGCTTAAAAGCCGAAGGATTGACTTCATTGCACCGGGTTTTACTCCATATGGCTCGGTCCCTCTCAGCAGAAATGGCACGCCACCTGCCGAGAGTATTGCATAAAGCACCAGAAGAAAAGATGAAACTGGAGAAACGTTTAGTCAACCTAAAGTAACAACTGTTATAAGAAAGAGAAGACAGAGATATGTTGAGAATACTCTGAAAAAAATTATCAAAAGAACTACAAAGGAGGTATTGAAGAGAGAAGCAAATGGTTCAAGAAAGAATTAACGTCATTGGAAAACACAGAAACGAACTTTACTGGAAGAGCATCAAATATCTTACTCAATTCAGTAAAAGAGATTGGGCGAGTTGTTAAGGATAGAATGGTATTAAGAAATTGCTTGTAGACACTATATAACGTATACCGGCACAAGAGGGATACAATAGCCTGCTGGGAATAGATCATCGTTTGGATCGTAACTGCTTGTTTGTCAAGTGTAATACTAACTTGTATTGCAATTAATACACCCATAAACATGCTGGGCCCACGTAAATTATTATTTTCGACGAAAAAAGTAATCCTCAATATAGGGGATGGACATGCGTCAATGTTTTAGGCCCTTTAGATTTTAGATGGACAAACAAAACATCTGAAAGTATACAATAAGCAAAAACATAAACACAATATAAGATTTTGTTCAATTTTTGTCGAGAAAATAAAAAAGAGAGCATCTGCAATTATACCCTCGACCTAAGTCTCGATAATTCTGACAGTAAACTTTTGACTTGACTTTCTGTTTACCTTCCGTGTACGCTAAAGGTCATAGACCTTGCTCGTCGTCAATTTTTAGGTCACGGTTCTGGTTCAACTTTTGTAACCGCTCCACCCACTTTATTTTTTGGGTAAATTCTGTTATCTGTTGCGATGAATTCCTTTGTGCTGTGCTATTTTTCTTTTGTGTAA